>JANRGW010048341.1:0-11727 GCA_024733675.1 Psilopsiagon aymara
TCTTCATACGGGAGGTGCTCCAGTCCCCTGATCATCCTCGTGGCCCTCCTCTGGACTTGTTCCAACAGTTGCATGTCTTTTTTATGTTGACACCAGAACTGACATGTCACAAGACATCTTTGATTTGTTCAGGCCCACTGCTGTACAGACTGAAATTCTGTATGTTGACAAGATTCAAGAAGACTGCAGTGTGCAGTGACTGCTTGGGTTACACCCCATCTTTGTGCATTGCCCTAATTTATTCTTACCCTGATCAGAACACAAGAGAAATCTTCTAGTAAATTTTCATTCTGACTTAAACTGAAGATGTTCTACAGCCTCTGAACTGTAGGATTGTCATGTTTGATAAAATCCTAGGGTTTGCTTTTGAGGGGGGTTGTTTCATATTTGGTTTGGGGTTTTTTGGGGGGTTGTTTTTTCCTTTTTTTTTAAATTTTTTTCTTTCTTTGTGTGGGGGTTTTGTTGTTTCTTTTGGGGTTTTCTTAAGCCTTCTTCAGTAATTTTGATAAGCTGTCCACAGGTCTAATAAGTAGGAAAAATTTCCTTTCCACTACAACATGGCTTTTCTTTTTTTTTTTTTAATCTTTTACCCTGTATGTACTGACAAGCTCAAAGATAGAAAGTTCCACTCAAGCTAAATTATTTCATAGTTATTGAAATGAGCCCAAAGAAAAACGGACATGTGTAGTTTCCTGAGCAGTCCAGGGTTCAGCAACACAGGATCATTCCCCAGAGTGCACTTACCAACCTTTTTATAAGACAAAACCTTTCTCTCACTTGTATCAAGGTAACATTGAACTATTAGGGTCTGATTTCATGAAAAAGAGAGGAGACGCTGATTTGCCGTGGAACTTCAGAATAGCTGGCAAAGTCTGAGTGCTGAATGACGACCACTGTGTGGAGGTACAGAACCATTGGCAGCATTATGCCTTAGAGACAACCGTCATTCAAAATGCACAGTGTCTGCTCTTGTGAAACCTAATAGTCCCATGGCACTACTATATAACAACAGTGCCTTGGCCAACATTCCCCTTGCCAGTAAAATAGCTTTCATACATCCCCAGCTGCATAAAACCACTGTAGAGCACATCAGAGCAGTTGTTTTCACCTGCACAGCCCATGCAGAATTCTGCTTTCTCTTACGCAGCTTCAAAGCAAAGACAATCTCAGGGAAGCTGATAGTGAGACACTGGAGAAAATCCCAGTGCAAGATGCAACAAGGTGGGCCCTCATCCTGTCCTCCCCTGGAATGGAACCTGCTGATTTGAAAATGGCTTTGGGGAATTCTTTCTGCAAAAAAGGATACGGTGCAAAACCCTAATCTGTTTCTTTCTATAATTTAGCCTATTCTATTGTCTACTTTCAAATGTCAAGGACATTCGTCACAGAACACACACTCCTTTATAGCAACTTTAATATGGTAAAAACTTGTAAGATTTAGAAGGCCCTAAGAATTTAGGGCTAAACAGTTCAGGTACAAAATCTCAGGTGCTGCATGAAGGATAAAACAGCTTTTAGGGTGCTTGTTTGCTCGTGTAGATGAAGAACTAGTATTACTAGTTTCAAGCTTCTCCTTTTACCAGTATTTGTTGCCCTTAAGTAAGATTTCTCAGTGATATTTTTAATCCAGTATTCTACAGTGCCATATTCATTTGCCACATTTACTGCAGCACTAGAAATATGACAGGGTTGGTTAAGAGCAGTACAAACCAATTGGTTGATTTTCCGGGTCTAACTGCCTTTGGACATTTGGCAGGACAAGTGCAAACACTGCGCACAGCAAGGGGGAAAACAAAGCACCTGTTTAAATCAAGAAAGAGCCTTCCAGCCGAAGGCTGCAGTAAACCCAAATAATTTATATTTCTAATGGCTCCCAGAGCCCTTCTTTCCTTTTGGTGGGTTGTATTTACTGGCTTCAGTTATGCAGCTTAAGTCCAAAACATTCCACAAAGGCTTGTCTTAGCTGATAAATCTCCTTGAGAAAAGCCAAATATCTTTCACCCAGTAACTTAAAATACATTATCAGTGTTATTCACTGCTAACACAGGACTTGATCTTAGTTTAAGGTTATTTTCCTGCATTCTCTGCAGCAATCACCTTTTTGTGTAGCTTGGACACAGAGAATTTCCTCCACGTATTTTTTTTTTTTTTTATTTTTTTTTTTTATTTTTTTTTTTAGGGAATACCAAGCATCTAGCTCTTATCAGCACTCACTTTTTAAGAGAAGTCCACCACATTGCAGATGTGGGCCACCTGAACTAGGAGAAATACTTGGATTCTGTTGTCAAGAACAGTGTTACTTGCAGACTGGTTATTGCATCACAGAGGTGTGAATCTTAGATAATGCTTGAAAACCGTTTTTAGATGGAGTTATGTCTTGGATTATGCTCGAAAACTCTTTCCAGATGGACTTATATAAACAAACCAAACTCCTAAATTCGAGGCTTATCAACAGCCAGTCTTCCCTCCCCCGAAAACATTAATTTAGTCATTGGGGGCAGTTTACCCACCAACTGATCTCTAATAAATATCAGCACTATCATCCCAGGTTTTATCATGGTAATCAAGGTCCTATTCTGCCATGCATTATGTAATGAATGGCACCAGCAGTGCCCCTATTAGCAGGCAATTGTTGATCTGTTCTCACAGCTAAATCGCCCTAAGAGTCACACTGCTAGCTCAGCAGTCTGCTCATCAGGCCTTTGTACTGAAGTTTGCTGGAGGCTGGGAGCCTGGAGAAATACAGCAACAAGCCTGCATACTTAGGCAACTGTAGGCAGGCACGACAAAAGCTGGTCTAAATAAGATCTAGCCCAAGCCAATAGGTTTTTCTGTGGAGTTTAGGTGGTTTGGTTTTTGTTTGTTTGTGTTGTTTAATAAATCCTAGGAACCACATTAGCAAACTGTAATAGAGATTGAAAACCCAAAGGCAGCTGACCCCCAGTATGCTCTATGTCAACTCTCACACTTATTTCTCTTTACAGCGTTGGATGCTTGCCACCAGTACTGAGCAGAATTGACTAGAGGAGGATTTTGTGTGCATCCAAGGAAGCATGCTAAATCCACAGTTCCTGCTCATGTCAATGAAATTCTCAGACAATTCAGTTTGGACATTTGAAAGTAAGATGTTCTTGTTTGTTTGAGGGTTTTTATGCCAAGTGGTTTTCTCAGCAGTAGGAAAACACCTGTGGTGGGACAATCCGTGTGATAAAAGATATAATCACGGAGGGGAGGCATTCACAGTTGGATTTCAATTAAAGTCAGTGTTATTTATACTTCTATTTCCTTGCTTCCAGCCATATGTGCACTTAGTCACTGGTGTAATAAAAGAATGTGCACGAAAAAGGATACGGATGAGAACAAGCTAGTTATTAACTATGGGATTATTCTTCCCATGCTACCTCACAATAATCTCTATTTACTCAATTGACTCAAGGTCACGCCTCCCCCCACAGCCAGTTCATTCTTCTTAATTTCTGGAAGTAACTGACAACTTACTAACACCTAATTTGTAAACACCGACAGCCATATGGTGTCCCTTTCTCCAGGAGTTGCAATATGGGTTATATATCAGGAAAATAACATTCTAAACTCTTGGACAAGAAAGCCATGGTACAGCCCCCAAAGGTTTATTGTTGTCTTTTGCCTGTCCTGCAAAGCATGATTGAGTATTCTTGAGGACACAAGGGTTTGAATCATCTTGCTCTCTGGTGGCCCCTGACTAGCTATTTTACTATTGGTAAAATTACTTTCATTCACACCTCAGAGAGTGAAATGATTTTTGAGCTTGAGCTAGGTTTGTCCATCATAGGAAGATAGTAATCCCCAGTGTGAGTTCAATCTGGGATTTGTATTTCAAGTCTACACATGGGAGCAGAAGGATACATATTCTTGTCTGCCAGTTTTCTGAACTGACACACACTGAAGTTTCCGGTTCTGATTCTCCTTTGCATAAACAACACTAATGCAAATTAATGCAAAAGGATTGTTGCCAAATCAACATGATAGCATTTTTAATTCCGCTTTGTGGATTGATAAATGAAGAGAAGTAAAACAGTGGAGAATTAAGCCTGAATCTGTGCAGAGAAATGAGCAAGTGTTTAAGTGTTGAGTGATTTCTAACCCGAGCATGCATATATATATGTTATATTTATATATGCAGTTACTTTTTTTCCCTTTGATTATGGTATGCAAAGGTATTTCATTAGCTCAGGCATGTTCACCTTTCCCAGCTCACAAAAACCATGCAGTGAGAAGTCCTCATGAGCTCTGGGAGACTCCAGATAACAACAACTTAAAGAATTCATGTTTGCCTTCATTTTCATAAGACTAGTGACACTTCATAGTTAATTGTCTATTTTTTTAACAGCCATTTCAATATAAATCTATTTTTATACAAAAATAGTGTCAATTTAAGCTTAAAAAATTTAGCTTTTGCTTTTTTAAAATAATCTAATACTCTGTTCTTAAAGCTTAACTTTAAAAACATAAAATTAGCAGTTTTCTTTCCTCTTTGATACAATACAAACTTGGAAGGCATTGACTGATGAGAGGAATAGTAACAGAATAAGGAAAGGGTGAAGAGTTTTCTTCGAACTATGCATTGTCTTAATTTAGACTAGGGAAGAAGCATGTTCTTGTTCTTGCCAGTTAAACTATAACCCAGAATAGAATAGGTAACTGAAATACATTGCTTAAAATCAGAGACCCTTTTCCCTCAAGAAGATGAATTTCTGACAGGAACTTGTTTCAACTAGTTTCTAAAAGACTCGAGATTGCCAGCTGGGGAAACTGTGCCAAAGGTGAAAAGTGCACAGCAAGGAAGACTTCTTACTTCATCCAGAAGACCCCGGCCAAGACCACCAGATGGCAATGCGCAAGGGCAGAGGGGGAGGGGAATGGTATTAATGAGTTCTTGGAATTAATTGTAATATTCTCCTCCTGTGCTTGTGAAATCTATGAATATGTATGTTTGTGTGTAATACATATCCAACTTGTTGAGCTCTCAGTGTACAAGTTAGGAGGAGTGATCCCCCTCGCACCCGGCGCCACAATAAACATACATGCTTTATAATTCTTTGTGTAAAGTTCTGTTTCATAAATCATGACAATATTCATGGCATAACTAGTGGGACTCCAGGCTAGTTTTCTTCACTACATGAAGAAGCAGGAGCTGCTGTTTCCCCTTACTTTTCATGCAAATCACCCTATAAACAGTTGCAGTTTCAGCACCCAGTATGTTTTTGTTTTCCACAATACACCCTTCTCAGCTTAGCTTCATGTCCTAGATGAAAAATTCTACACAGGATTTGTAGCACTTATAGGCTGTAGGAAAAGGTCATAGTTTGACTCTTGAGAAAAGATGGTCTCTCTGTTTAGGATCAACATATTCCTTTTGGTCTCAAGAATCATCCCATGTAAGGATGTCAGAACAGACTACTACAAAAATTTAAGCTCAAGAATACTCTACCCCAGTTATAGACTTCTGCCTGAGACATGTCATGTACACTGTTCATGTCTAACATGTCTGAATGCTCTGATTGAGGTTGCTGTCAGCCATAAGCCTTGAAAAGCCAAATTAACAGAAGCTTCTCCAAATTTAATCTACAAGCCTTTGGTAATTCTCCAAACTGAGTCTCTACCAACAGCATATTTTAGTAAACCAGCTACCAGCACATAAATCCCTTACTTGTTTCCAGAAACAAAGACAAAACAGACCCTTCAAAGAATTTCAGGCTTCTTAGATTAAGTTTTGCAATGGACTTGGCAAGAGTAAACAAGTGTCATTTTGAACCAAACAAGCCCTAGAGCAGTATTCTTGGCTAGCATATGCCTTGCTCTACATACCTGACAACCACAATGATAAACAGGGGGAAGAGGGTGGCATAAGACTGTTCTTTGGTTTCTTCTTGCTTTTCTTCAGGAATCTGGTTGCAAAAAGACTGGTATAAACATCTGCCTATCAGAAAAAAGGGAAAGAATAGTATAGCCCAAATGGATTCACCAGCTGCCTATGGAGCTATTATGTTGTTGCAGGTATAGAATATAATGCTATTTTCATTATTATAAGAAAATAGACAGCAATACCAAGTTGTTTGCAAATAGTTTGGTTTATCCATTAGTTTAAAGGTATGGCAAACATCATTCATTATTCTGAATGCAGCGCACAAGATTCATGCTGATTTTTCCCCACATTTAAGTGTTAGAAGTATGTCATTTTTGATGGACTTGGTCTTTAATAAATGTAGAATAAGACATCTCAGTAAGATAGAGAGAAAAAAAACATCTCAAGCTTTTGTAGGCTCAGGTGATCTACAAGTTTCTCATTTCAGAGAGCACATTCTTTGTGGGAAACACACAATGACCAGTATCTCCAGTAGTAGGAAGTCTAGAACAGTGCTTTGCATCAACTTGACCATACAGGTCAGCAACTTCCCGGAACTGGCTATTTCTTATTAGGACAGATCAGGCAAGTTTGGCAACATGCTAAAACCTAATCTTTGCCCAAGAGCAGTGATGGCCTAAATGGATGTCTCTCTGCCACTGGTTCAGGAGCACACAGGAAATTTTAATTTTTACTTTTCTGTATCACATTCCTAGGGTTTTACTCTAAGGTGGCTTCCAAGAAGCAGAATACATGTACAGCATGTGCAGAAGTGTTTCCCAAGGATACTAGGTCTCGCATTTTCTTCTCACCCAGTAAAGGCCATCTGTTCATTGCATTTTGTCCATTATGCCTATTTCCAACATATTTATGGGCTATGCTTTTGCCATAGAGGAGAAGGAACTAAACCAAATCATATTTAAATCCTATTTTCCTGTCACAGCATCATGTTAAATTTAACCCTCTGCTTAACAGACTTTTTTTCAACTGATGTAATTTCTGATTTTTATATGCTTAAAGCTGATGAGAGTACTAGCTGAGGCCAGGAAAAATCATATTTCTTCACCCTGTTCTTCTTGCATGTACACACACCTTTCTCCCCCCCCAAAAAAAAATAAAATGTGTTTTCGTTATTCAAAACCAAGCTTATTATCGACCATGCAAGCCTAACTAAGGAGACACTAGAAGTAAAGAGATGACACATGCACCATATGGTACACGTCTTGTTGCAGCAGTTTCGAAGCATACAGTACAGATTTTACTATCATCCTTATAGAGCTTTGCCAGAAAAAGCGCATTTCTTTTTTATTTAACATCAAATGAAATTGCTGCCGAGAAGAAACTGCTTCCTTGGCTTTGGAAACTAAAAACATTCCTGAAATCATTATGAGGTGAGATGAAAACACGATTAAAGGAAAGTAAGTTGTAAATACTGCCAGGAGCAATTTACAATAAAATTTGTACCAAGTGCCCTAGGAGGAAGGATATGGCTGATGACAGAAATCATGCTCTCTCTTTTTAAAATCTGCCTTATAGGTTGATTTAGAGACTTCTCTGAGCAGAAGCTGGATAAAGCTAGTCAGATCTATAAAGGTAGGACTGTTGGCTACATCGGAATGTCAGAAGAAAACAATCTGTGGATTTATGGCTCTTTTGGAAAACAGCTATGAAAGAACAGCCCTGTGCACATCCAGACTTTGTTGCTCACTGACCAGAACCCTATTGATCACCCAGGGAGTGAGAGAAATACAGTTACCCCTAACTTTTCCATTAGGTTGTTTGTGCATTGCACAACTAGAACAGTGTGTCACCTCTCAGAAACAACTGGAATACTTCATTGTCAACAGAGGACAAGAGCATATGCTTCTTTATGTAGGGTTAGTTGATCTACTATCACAATCCCCTACCAAAAAATTTCAAAGTTTATGTGGGACTGAAACCTCTCAGACTTTGTTTGCAAGTACCAAATTCCCCCAGCCACCAGCACCTATTTCCACTGATAACATTTCTGATTATCCCCAAAATTATGTTGCTTCCTCTACATGAAAGTTAAAAAAAACCAAACCAAAACAAAAACTTCCTGAAGTAGCCCCAAAATTGTTTTTATTCTGCTTCTGCTGCTGTCTTCTATTTTGCCACTTCAAAAAAAACCCCAACCATAATCTGTGGTGGCGGGCTAGATCTTAGATCACAGACGTAAAAGACAGAGGAGACCATCATTCCAGCAAGTGAGAATAAAGTGCCCTAACAAAAGATTAGTCAGATAATAAGCCTCTCTCACTTTACGTTAGGCAAAGTACTTGGCTTAACATAGAAGACAAGAATTCATAGTTGTTAAGAAGTCATCATGTGCACTGCTTTCACATAAATTTGAGAATAATCAGAATTTTATTAATCCATAAGTCTCAGGTATATTATTTTTTCATGTGTTTAGTTTGTTCCTGCTCTGACCTTCCTTCCTCCACAGACTGATTACTTTTTGTTTATAAAGATATTTATATAATGTTTTTAACCAGATCATAGTCATCTGAGCAAACAGCAAGCAGCAAAGCTATTAACTGATGAAGCTCCAATTTCTGTAACTTTCAATTACTGAAACGGGATTATGTGAATGCCACAGGGAAAATGCAATACGTCTGGAAAATACTGTGTAGAACAGTTAAGCATCTCCAGGAAATACATTAAGTTTCTCTGAATATTCCAGAGCCCCAACAAGCTTCTTTTGGTTTTGAAACTTCAGTAGGCACTCTGAGGCTACTTAGATGACACTTTCCCAGGAAACAGAAGGCAGATCTTGGGGATACTTCAGGTTTAGACTAAGAGGGGTACCAATGAAATTTAGAATCACAGTGAAAAGGAGACATGGAGAATCCGTTAGGGAAAAAGATTTAGTTTTAAGAATTTGTGACCCAACAGAAAGGACAAAAGGTAGCTACCAAAAAGAGGGAAGTACAAAGTGTTACTGCAGTGTAGACAAGATGTGCATTACAAATGTTAGAAGGATGGGTAGAAGACAGCAGTTGAGAATGTAACTCAGGATTTGGATATATTAGGCCTGTATTCAGACATAACTATCATCAACAGACCAAAGGAGAAAGGTGACAGTGAAAGAGAACAGGGGTTATTGTCAGACCTTTTTTGCATACCCAATTGTCTCTCCCATTCATAGCAGGTCACTAACAGTCATCTGCTGCATCAGCAGAGCTGACAGCTCCTGGGCAGAATGTCATGTTGGACACCTTAGTGCTTTTTGCACCAAGCATTTATATTCTGGAAAGCCCCTTGATGGGAGAAACAAAATCAAAGTACATCCTCTTCAATCTATACATTAAGCCTGCTAAAGCTCCTCCACTGATGCCAACAATAGTTCATGATGTGGGAACCTGTGGAATATTCCCTCCCAGTACACAACTCAAGGGACTTTTTGAAGATACCTGAAATGCTGCGTGGAACTTGGTGAAAGCTACTTCTCTGTTTTCCTATTGATATGAGTCAACTGCTACACCTGTCAGAAGAATTGCTCTCATGATAAGATAAATAAACAGAGCTTTTTGGATGATAGTTTCCCCAAAACCCTCCATGCACAATTCAATCTCCGAAGCTTCCCAAGCTTCTGGTCCTCAGACTACCACCACCATTATCCCAACGGAACACTGTGGCTCTCACTCCAGAGGACTCTTTGGAGAATTTCAGAACCACATGTTGGCCATGAAGGTGAGCCCACAGACACATGTAGGAGCATCTCTCCAACAGCCCCTTCCCATGGTGGTGGTTAGGCTATGGCAGCCCCCAACACCAGCTATCCCATACAAACATTGGAAGACTTTCTAGGAACTTCTTACCTTGAGTGGAAAGAACATACCTGATAAAGCTAATTCGCGCCCAAAATCTAGTAATTAAGAATAGGTTAAAAATAAAATAAGAGACCTCCACTAAGAACAATGATGACATACCCCACAATAAGAAGCAAAATCATCCACTGAAATCCAGCCCTGTACTCAGGGCTCAGCCTGCAGGTGTGTGGCAGGCAGCCAAGCTGGCGCTACAGCGGGGTAGCTCAGCATTGCCTGTGTGCTAATGTAATGAAAGGGGATGCTGAGGATGCATGCCACTTTCTTTGGCAGTAGACAGAGAACCAAAATCATGATCCCACGTGTCAATTACAGCTGAGCTCCACAGCATTAAATGCTGAAAGCTAGCCAAACTTCGGAGTTTTTCATGAGACTGGCCCTTCCTCCAATCAGTCCCATGCTGGTTAAGCACAGTGAAACAGCTGTTCTGCTCCAGATTGGAGGGACTCCCACACTACTCATAAATCCATCCATTCAGTGCTTTGGGTCCTGCCTCTGTAATCACTCCCTTCATGCTGCTCAGGCATGCTGTACTCCTGCAGGGAGGGAATGGCATTATAGAATCACCTGTGCCTACTTTTGCACTCATATGTAACACAGCGTTAAGTCCTCCCTTGTTCTCTTGGGATGGAAAAGCTCGACTGGGCATGCAGTTGTCAGTGTTCGCAAGGTATGTGCAAAAGCCAGATCCTACCCATATGCCATAGAGCGTTTTCTGTGCTGCCCGTACAAAGAGGGCACAGAGAGAAGAAAGGTGAGACAGAGCAGGGTAAAGGCACTGTCAGTCCCTCGATGGTAGGGAAACATAGAAATATGGATAATTTCACTGGGGCTTGGTGCTGCATGAGGAAGAAAAAGGCATTCAGTCTTCTGTGAGTGGATGTGGGAAAGCAAATTATTTGCTCCAGTGTACCCATAACTCTCAGAAACTGCACAGCTATGTAAGCAGGGTAGAAGAACCCAGATGAATAGTGATACATGAGTCCACCTCAAGGCTTTTGGGGAATGCAAGGAGAATTTCACTTCCCCAAGGATGAAAAGTTAAGCCTC
The DNA here is from genome assembly GCA_024733675.1 of Psilopsiagon aymara. NCBI lineage: Eukaryota > Metazoa > Chordata > Aves > Psittaciformes > Psittacidae > Psilopsiagon > Psilopsiagon aymara. The sequence continues at coordinate 10,786 of JANRGW010048341.1, forward strand.
TAACAGGGATACATAACTCCAACTATGGAAAGAAGCAAGATAAGGAACAAAAATAGAGGAAAGATCTAGAGGTCTAAATTTGCTGTTTGCCGGGGAGAAGGGCTGTTCTTCTGCAGCAGGAACTGCTGCCTCTTTTCCATAAACCCTCTCTAAAGCCCAGATTTCCAGGCTCCTGAGCCCAGGCAAAACAGCAGGGAGAATCACAAGCTACTTTGTTGCTCCCCGCCACCCAGTTGTCTGCTTGTGCCTAAAACAAGCCCTGAGAATGCTACTGGCTAACATGGCAAAAACCACAGCACAAAATATAGCGCATGGACTTAAACAGGTGCTGCATCTCTAAGCAAAGGAGTTATGCCCAGAAACCTGGGGCTGTCTCAGTTCTTTTAAAAACACAAACAAACAAACAAACAAACAAAAAATCAACCTAGCTTCTCACTAAGCAGGTTGCAGTGACAAGTAGGAGGGACCCATTAATGACAGACCATTGACAGACGTGACACTGCTTGTCCCTAGGAGGATGCTAAGAGCAAGGAGCTCCCATCTTCCTAAGGTCCTGACTGTAGAAACTAAGAAGTTCACAGGGCCCAGAAAGAAATCCTATGCTTCAGTCAAGCCATAAAAAAATACGGTAACTCCAGCTGTAACATTATCGTTTGCAAACATATTCCTACTGACAGGTAGTCCACATTGAAATGTGCCAACATATTCACTAGCTTTGTTGTGCTCAGGCAGAAATGACATGATGCAGATAATCAAGGCAAAACAGGACATTAAAAACAAGCACACCCATCTGTCAAATAACAATAAAAGCCCTCGTCGCCAGAAGTCTGTGCAGCATTTGCTTTAGTTAATAGCAAAATGTTTTTCCAAGGAGCAGAGCAAGAATTTCGTTTTGCTTGGCTGGAGTTTTATTTTTTTCCTTCTTTTCTCCCCTTCCCCCCC
>JANRGW010048341.1:11827-35365 GCA_024733675.1 Psilopsiagon aymara
CCCCCCCCCCCCCCCCCCCCGAGGCTCTAGGCAGCCAATATTGATTACCCCCAATGTGACACCTTCATTTCCAAGAACACACATCTTCCAGCTAATTAGGGTAAGTTGTGTTCTTTGTAGCACTTGGGAAAAGAAACCCTCTAATCCACTTCCCATCCATTTCCCTCTGCTCATCAGGCAGGAGAGATGAGCCAAGAATCTTATAATGTCTATTAGTTGCCTAAGCACACCCAGAGAAGCCTGAAAACTGTTTTCAATATTAAAGAAACAGACACTAAGGAGGTGATTTTAAAATGAATCCTTACTGTTCACAGTAAACCATAGTTTATGCCACAAGAAAATCTTGTTTGTTCCAAGCAGTACTGCACTGCAGCAGAAAGCCACATTGATATGGTTAGGACTCTGAGATAAACATGTCTCTTATGTAAGGACATATAATTTCAGATCTTACCTACAGTGCTCTTCAAAAAAAAGATTTGTCAAATCCAGAACTTCTGATAGCATTAATTTCATTTTTAGTTATGGAAAGAAGAAAAGGTTGGCTCTTGCTAGAGGCATAGAAATGACAAATATCTACAGTGTGGTTACATAGCTACAGCTGAGTACATAGTAGGTTCCTGAATTTGATGTTTTAATTTCCCTTCTATTACTTGTATTTTTTCCTCCGAAGCATTTCTGGTGTGCAATGAGATTTTTCAAGCAAAGTTTCTGGGATGGAGGGATTTGAACAAAAAGGGGAAAAGAGAAGGGGGAAAGGAGGGAGGGAGGGAGAAAGGAGGGAGGGAGAAAAAGAAAAGATGATGGAGGAGGTAGGACTGAATATTTCATTAAACCTGATATGATTATTTTCTTTTTCATAATTTCTGGGTTCATTTAAATCTTTTTGCAAACATGTCATCTTTTTAAAGTGGCAGGTGCCACTTCAAACAGAAGGTACTTAACCTTGCTCTAACATCTCACATGGGACAACTTTCAGCTGCATATGCCACTTAGATCAGTTAAATTTCCTCTCAATAGCTGGACTTGATGAGGGACTAGCTACAAAGTCTGTTTCTTTGGAAAAGGCTAGTCATAAAACAGAGAAACATGTATCTCAACTTACTCTATTCAAAACTACAGAGGCTGAAGAAAACCAGAGTCCTTTGTTTAACTGCTAGTTCAGACTGTCATTTACCCAGGATGGGAGACCTGGTCCCTGCTCTTCCCAACTCAGATGTGGTTCTAGAAAAGCACCTCTTGCATCTCAGGTGCCCCCACTGATAATCACGCTCCTTCACTTGCTCTCACATGGACATCAGCCTGTTTTTCAAGATGCATGTGCAGCAGAAGCAACCAATTGCAAACTCCAGAGCAGCCAGGAGATTATAACATCTAGCTGAAAGGTGGGATACAGAAGTTCATGCTCCTGGGCTACATCTAGAGGAACAGGGGTTTGAATGCAGGCTGTCACATCCTAGCTGAGCATATCCCGAGTCTGGCACTCCTACATTTTCTCATGGAAGCAACAGAAAGATGTCTGGAACCACAAACTTGCTCTACAGGTTAAAACGGTTTCTAGCTCACTAATATGGCTGTTGCTTTTTGCCCTGCCCCTTAACTCTAAGGGTCTCCTTGAAAGTTAATACAGTTTCTTCTTTTTAACAGAGGCAATCTGCAGTGAAATCACACTACAGAGGTTTATCTAGCAGAAATGTCCTTTCCCCTGGACTCTGACTCAGTTCTTTAATCAGCGTTCGCAACCTCATGGAAACCCATATATCAGAAACACCTCAGAAAACAACTATCACCTCTTTGTATTCTGAACCTCAGATGAGGGGACAATGTATGATTTAGCTCAAAATATCTAAACAGTGAGAGTCAGGAATTGTGGTCAAAGTAGGACACCTGCTGGGACTCTGGGAAAGGATATACCTATTCAACCATTATGGAGTCATAACTGAGGGTTTAGGTTTATGAGAAGAGGCAGACTGTTTTATCTGCCCTCCTTTTATTTTCCTTTATGAAACAAAACTAAGCAGAAACTGGTGGAACAATTTGTATGTTAGATCTCCAGGGTTAAACCTCCTGGAACAGTGCTACATTTGCTCAACGGTGTTAAGCAAAGGTTTGCTGTACTTATAATAACACCTTTTCAATACTGCTGTTAATGGGAAAGTGCAATGCACCAAGAAGGACAGTTCTGTCCTAGACAGTGTTTATTTTAAATGGTTATGGCTGTGAACCATGTGTCTGTCTTCACATTAGGCAGTTTTAGAAAAAAATTATTACTGATTACAGATTTTTCAATATAAATATAATTCTAACCTAAAATGCCCCCACTACACTCCTTCGTCATTTATGCCCCCACTACACTCCTTCGTCATTTTGCCACCATTCTCCAATTCAAATGAAGGTCTTTGTAGGTAAGTATTGTAAACAGATGATCAAATACCAGTAGGTATATCTGATAGGACTGTCTATTTTTCCTGGTTCTCCTCATAAAATATGAATCTAAGTGACAGAAGAAGATGAATTAAACTGTCTTTGTCACAGCGATCTGTGGCAACAAATAGTGAAACTCTGAAGACTATATGAAATATTTAGATGTAAGTCATAAAGAACTCAAATCCCATCTCAGCCACAAGATTAGAACAGGCAGCATTACTTCTATCTTGTGCTTATCACATAGTCACTTATAAAGGATTTACTCTTTGTTTACTTTGGTATAGGCAGGGCAGCATAAGACAATATGAAAGAGAACATGTATTATAGAAATCAAAAGCACCTGCTGGAACCCAATGCAGCAAGGAAGTCTCAGCTACCAACAAACTGAAGACCAGAAAAAGAGCAAAGCTCCAACTGCAAGGCAGGTTAGAAGCAAAAAATGTGTTAATGACATCTTCTCAGGCCTCTCCTTCCCTGCAAGTCAGTGGTTATGACAGCCATGTGCATGCATGTTCCTATTAATAAAGAGGATAAGGGAGAAACCCTGGTGTGTGCCTGCCTTGTTTCACTTTTCTCCTGTGGTGATGGAGGCAGAGACCTCCTGCAGTGTGAGAACTCTTATTTTGCTGACTTTGAGCAGCAGGTGAGATTATGTATTTGCCTGCAGCATTGTTTGAATCTGCTTACTTTCCCCAGATTCAGTCATCCCACAAGGAATAAGTTTTTCTTTTCACCGTGAACAAACTTCTAGCTGCAGGTTTCTTGATTAACAGAAAGCCAGGAATACAAAGAGTAACCATAATCTCAAGAAAAATGGGACTCTTGTTTCCTTATACGATAGTTTGCAATACAGATCTGCTATTCAATATACGGGTGTCAGCTGAATTTCAGTTGTAGTGACTTTCTGTGCCAAGACTGTAAACAAACTGCTGTTGCCTATTCATCAGGCTTTGCTGTACCATAACACAACATTGAAACCCAGCATAGATTCAGGTCACCTTGTCCCTTTTGGGAAGGGAAAACACAGACACAGAGTCAAAAGGCTGAGAAAGAAAGTTTCACATTCCTAATTTTTCATTCCACACAGAAGTAAACCAAACAAAACACTCACAAGAGTTGACTTATATATTCCAAGATTGCCTTGTATGGCTAAAGAACCTCTTGCTACCCACATCGGCATCCCCCTTTGTGATCCATCTACTATTACTTCATGGAATTGACTAGAAATTACTTTTTCACATTTCCAATAGGAACAGAAACAGATTTTGAACTCTAAAATTATCTTAACAGTGAAGTATTTAATATTCCCACTGGGCTGAGAAAAACTCCATCCATTTAACTTGGTTGCCTTTATCCCTTCCTCCAAATGGTAGGGTCGCAAGTGGATTTCCTACTCTCTTATCTGATTAACTTATTTGAACAAATGAGATCCACTTCAAATAGCAGAAATAGCAGTAAATACTGAGAGATATACAGGAAGAAAACTAGGTACGTCACAGTTACTGCACAAGTTGACTAAAGTATCATCAGAGTACAAGGTTTCTTTCAGAAACAATAAATCAGGACTCAAGTGAAAGTTATTACATTTGCAGTACAGATAAGAAGACTGTCTAGCACCATATTTTGAGAATTTTACTGCTAGTTTGGTTATAAATCAGATTTAAACAACCTTAGAAGGATCTGTACAAACCTCAGAAGCACAAGTTTTCCAGAACAAAACACCTTCAAGCACAGGGAGACTGCAAGCTTCAGTGCCTGTCATTCCTGGAAACCTAATTCACAGAAGATGTTTTAGAATGGTTCTTTATATGTTAACCTGTTGATTTCCTGGAGGTTTATTAGGAAGGGGTAAGGTCACCCTGTGACTAAATAGCAGTTAATTATCAAGGTTGGATTTATTCAATTTTAGGAGCTCTATAGCAGGTTAAGTTATGGAATGTATCATTATCTAAATTCATTTCAGGTCTAAGCTGAAATCCAAATCAAAAAGGTTTAACACATAAGATGAAAAAATATCTGTCAATCTCAGTTGGATAGTTTGCAACAGATGCTTTACACTGATCTTCTATTCTGGGTTGCATCCTCAGCATATGCTCTAAGAAGATAGAAGAGTTGGGGAAAAAAAAAATACAAAGATTTATATTGGCTTGTGTTATGTCAAGGAAAAAATGTATTCCTTTTACAATAATAAAGCCAGAATGCAATGATGTGCTAGGATCTGATTTCTTCTACTCTAGGTTCATCTGTTACAAATAATTTTTTTTTCATAAACAGAGAAAAAACAACAAACAAACCAAATACCTCCTTCTGCTCATTGTCTCCATGAGTAATAGTGGCACCAACAACAAAAAAGCTTGCAAAAAAAAGACAAGCAAAGGATTCCCTAAATTAGCACCTAAAGGGTTCAAGGAACATAATCAATTCGAGGAACATAATTAAGAGAAGAAGGGTATTATCATGTCACAGATGGATAAAATACAAAATACATGTTTTAAGAGAATGAATCACCACTCCAATTTCTGTTTCTGTGGTACTAAAACAGTCTCAGGGACAAACTGTCCCACAATGAAAAAAATATAATTTTAAGGGAAATGGCCGCAGCAGAGTGTTCAGCTACACAGCATTAGAGCTGTAGGCAAAGATTTCAGAAGGAATTAACATTGAATTGCCTTTCCCAAGTGAAACCACTGGGGCAAAAATGAGCTAAGGATGCAAAGTTAAGACAGAGAGGAAGAGCTTTTGCACACTGAATGACCACTCTGTTTCCCATCTATGTCCAGGAATGGTTCTGAGCTTAGCTTTGAGGCTTGTAATATAGACATTCACATATTAGCTAACCACCTGGTGACCTTTGTAGATGAACCAAAAGAATCAGGTAGTTCTAGGACATGATTTACCAGGCATTCTGTAGATATCTTCCTTAGTAAGTGCTTCCTCTACTGTAGCCAAGCAGAACAGCACCATGAAAATGTACTTCACCACACTAATCCTATAGGATTGTACAAAGTACACCTCTATACAGGCATCTAAACCCCAAATATCTGCTGTAGATTTAGGGAAAAGACACAATTAGTACACCTGTTGGCAAGTTAAGATGCAAGTCACTTGGTACCACATGTGCCTGATCTACCTACAGCACAGAAACAAAGTGCTTGGACCACTGTTAAGGCACAGATTTAGTCCTTTTTGAGCTCAGATGAAGTTTACTCCTAAACACATACCTGCAGACAGTCAAGATGGCAAACAGGACCAAATGCCCACATCACATTACTTTTAGCTTAAAGTACGTTACTGAAAGCAATGAGAGCAGGATTTGGCAAAATTAGGGATACCCGAAAATCCCACAATCAAGGTGCTTTATCCAAAATAAGAAAGTTATTAAGAACCAACTATTGCAGACCTGAGGTATTTAGATAGAAGCTGAGCTTATTTAATCAGAATTCCTACTGCATGATCATAAGAAAAAAAACCCCAAAACCACAGAACATGAAAACAACCCACATAACCCTGAAGTACTTAGCACCCCATCTGCATTCAGTATGCTGAGCACATTTGAAAAGTTTGACCTTAAATTATTATCTCCGACAGGCTCAAAATGTGTTTTTTGAAGGAAATGTTCTTGCTGTCATGCTAGCAAGAAAAGGAAAGGGGAAGAAAAGTGTAATCACAGTAATTTGAAACTGGGTATCTAGTTTGTCAAAATGGAGTATCTTCTGTTATTCAGTAATTTATGTCAGGCTGATGCCTATACTTGTACCAGATACAAGCATCAGAGTGTGATTTTTGTCTTATTAGAATCTCTGTATTAGAAGGAGTACAAAATTAAAGAAATAAAATGTTAAACCACATATGACTCATCATCCCTCATTTAGGGCAATGAAAGTCGTTAGAGCTTGGTTCAAATATGGGATGAAGGACGAAGAAATTAAGAAAGAAAAAAAAGGAATGTTTTAATTTGAAAACTTGGCTTCTCTACAGCAGCCAAATCCTTCATCAGGTATCAGCAACTTATAAGAAGATAAGTTTTGAGAGTTTAAATAACTGTTTTAATAGCAATTTTCAGGAGCTCTTACAGGTTTTGAGCTTTTACAAAACCCAAGAGCTGGTATCAATATCAATTCTAAAAGATAAATTATGTACAGACCAAAAAAGGAGCATGCCTAAATTTCTTTGTATTCATTTTAGATCGGAATTTTGTGGTTAAGAGAATCTCTCCAGGAAGGTCTTTTAAATTGAAAAGAGCCCAAATTAAACAAACTTTTGTCCAAAATTTTCTCCTATACTCCCCTACACTAATCCTTTTACATCGTAAGGAATGAAAGAACTTTAAATTCTTTTTCTACCTTTTATGTTGCTGGCTTTTATTTCATCCTTCTTTTCTTGATCAGCAGGGTTATACAAATCAGTTTTTCTCTCTACAAGAATCCATTTAATTTCCTGGTTTTCTTGAATCAACAGGTGCACTGATGTTCAAGTTTCCGGTTCTCAGAATACTTAAGCAGTAATTAAAAAAAAAGGGTATATTTAAAACTCTATGGAGAAAAACAACCAATCCCTGCTACTATTGGATTGTGTAATTTGTTTTTTTAAAAAAAGTTATAAAAACCGAATAAGAAACACCACAAAATCCGGCTTAGCATTTTTAAAAGAAACTGTCTTTAGCTTGAAATGCACAAAGAGAAAATAATATCAAACTTAATGCAGCTTACATACATTAGAATACTATATATTAAGGAATATATTAATACCTTAATACAGCTGCATGGGAAACACACACAATCCTGAGTAAAGACTAAAGAGTTGCCAATTTCTGCATTTGCTGCAAGATTCAAAAGAGGGAGTTTATATTTTGCCAGTTCCTGGATTGGTTAGGGAAGACCTTTTTGGTATTTCTTAATTCATTTTTAAAAAGATGATCCATAATAATTCAGAAACTGGAGAAAGAATCCTAAAACTAAACAGCTCTACATAATGTAGATTATGCCACAAAAGCTTATCTCATTTGATGTTCAGAGTAATGATTTTTGATGCTTACATTTAGCAAGACTTAGAATTTCCTACTGTTTCTTCACAACCATCTTACAGCTCCCTGTTATACACACCAGACATGGATTTATTTGAAACTTTCCCCATGTGAGACCTTGCAAGGCAGAGCAGAGAAGCCAGACATTTGTTTGTGCTCCTACAAATAAAGGAGAAGCAGGGTACATACACCACAGGTCTGTACAGATAGATGTTCCCAGCCTGCAAACACCAGCCAGGGACTGCAAACAGTGCAGCCTTGCAGGGAGGTACCCCAGAGCCCACAGCAATTTGTCACCATGCCAGGATTTGTAATATTTGCTTCCAGGAAAGGCTGCAGTCCTTCCCTCCACTCACTAAGAAGCAAGCCTCTCTTCCACATAAACCTTTCATAAGATAAAATGCATATATATAAAAAAAAATATTTGCTGGGAAGTATCATCACAAAGGTTGATGGCTCTTCCTTCAGTCTCCTGGTCATGCATAATGGACAGATATGGTGAGAAAAGGCAAAAAAAGTAGCATTGGGATGACTTAAGCTGTCTGGGCTCAGATGTCACAAGACAAGGCTGTTAATGTCATCCCTCTGAAGGAAGCTATCATGCAAGGAGAGGCCCTTCCTGGCCAGGGATGACATTTCCTTGACAAATGGGTGGGATGATTTTGCTTAAAATGAAAGGGAGGGCAGATACTTCTAAAATTACAGCTGTAATTCTGAAACGGAATGGCAGTTTAAGCCTTCATCTTCACTTGCAGCATATAATTGAGGCAATATCATTAGCTCATTACCAGAGAACACTGCTGTAAGCTTTGAAAATGGCCTTTAAAAAGCCACTGACACCACTTGAAGAGTTCTGAGAAAACATTGTGTTTAGAGACAAATATAATTATTCATCAGGTATTTTCTGACTCAAATGAAAGGGCCTTTGTATTGGAAGCCACAGGCAGCAGATTAGCAAGAGAAGCAGAAGCCTGAATGAGAATGCTCAAAGTATGAGCCATCACAGCACCATGGAAAATTTGGGCCCATTATTTTATAATACAGTTGGGTAGCCCCCGGAACAGCATGTAAACAGATCCAAGACACATTTTATATACCTATGCTGCAGAGCCACTACCTAATTCCTACCTTTAGGCCTCACTTGATAGTGCAGATGCATGTTGTTTCTTCTTCATCTCCAGCATCCTTCATTCCTTTTTTTGTTTTTGGTCAGCCAGCTCTTGAAATATCCAAACATTTTCTCCTGTCTTTAATGACAGTGACAAATCTCTTACAAAATTTGAGACAAAAACCTTAGCTGTCTGAATTAAAATGCATGGCCCTTTTATTGATACTGGAAGCACATATATGAGTTTTATATGCTTCTACCAGTACCACACCAGAACAACTTTTTTTTTGTTTATACGAATGCATTTACTACTTGCCATTGCCTATTGGAGAGGCAGTCTCCCCCTTCCTCTTCTATGTGTCTCCTGCTTCCTATGCTGTCCCTCTGGAATACCTTCTCCTGGCCAGGTGCAGTAACAAAATGATGCTTCTTAGCCCACTTAATTGTCCTCAAGTGACGGATAGGATTTGACTATAGCTGGTAAGCCATAAGCACATGAAGCAGGTGAGCATTTAATTAGCAATGCTCATGTTTCCGTGCAAATATCTATAGAAAATAGACATAAAAAGATAGCCTTATCAAGCCAGTTAGTCCATCCTCTCTCTATTAACACATTTTTTTCCTCATGTACTACAGTCAAAAGGTTTAGTTCCCCCCCAAACCCCAATCTACTTTTAAAATCCCAAGCGACAAAGTTTCTATCAGCTCCCTTAAGACACTATTCCACAGGCTAATGAATCTTCCTGTCAGGAAATCTTTTCTTTCTGTTCAGCCTGAAGCTAGCTCTTGGAAAATTGAACAGGCAAAGAACAAGAGGAAAATGAATCATATCTGATGACTATGTAGAACAGTTTCTAAAAAAAACCCAGAGCCTTCATGTTTCCTGGGGCACATTAGCGCTACTGGAAATGGTTGTATTAGAAAAAGAATCAGTGTCATTTTCTCTTGGAGGCAGGTTTTGCTTTATCTTACCATATTCCACAAACCTAAAGATTCTGGTCATTTTAAAAAAAAAAAAAAGAAAAAAAAAAGAAGGAGAGAGAGAGATCTAGTAAGAAAGGAAGAAAGGCAATGCAGCAATGCAGTCTATCTTTCTTATATTCCAGGTCAAAACACAATAGTCAGTGTCTATGCAAGCAGACAGTCTCCCAGCTTAAACCCATTCATTTAGCCAATATTCAAAGCACACAGAAGAGGCTGAAGAACTTTGGCTTGTGAATCCCCCCTGGACCTATCAATTTCATAAAATACCAAAATACCTCAGGATTTCAGTAGGTTTTCAGGGTAGCTCAAAAACACTTAAGGAAAAGGTGCTAAAAATTCAGCCTAAGGAAAATTATTCCATGAAATTACAGGAAATAAAGACATATTTTAATACATTACTTCTACCACATTTAGCATGGTTCTTTTAGATACACATGCCAGTCTTCTGATGCTCTTATGCGTTGAGTTTTGAGAAGTCTGCTTACAGCTCTCAGTTAAAGAAATTTAACAAAATAAGACATGTCAGCCTCAAAGAAGTGAGCTACAGGACCTGACAAAAGTTTTCTCTTTGCCAGTCATTTAGTCTCACCTATTCTTTTTTTTCCTCTTGATTTAGAGCCTTCCTTCTATTCTTTGCTGTCGGAAAAGTATCTGTAAAGAAGGATCCCCTAACAGCAACAGCAGAAAATTCTCTGGAGATGAAAGACAGGTGCCAGTGAATTAATCAGCTTATCTAAAACTCAGGTCAGTCAGAGATTAGATGCACACTCAAAATCCAAACTAAAGCAACACAGGTTATAGAAACTGTATCTGTTCATCAGTCAGATGTCAACTTGAAAAAGCTTTCCCTACCTTCCATACCTTCTAAATTGGTACAGGGATTAAGCCCTATATTCAGGAGCTCAGATTACTGCACCACTGGAAGCCACAGCCTTCCCAGAGGCCACTCTTCTGTACATCCAGAAGATACCACAGACTTTCAGATAAACAGTTTCTCAAGATAGAAACCAAATACTTTCTCCTTTTTTCAGCTTAGAGACCTGTAATTCAACTTTCATTTTTCCAAGAAGTGGATGGATACCTACCTGCTTCACTTGCCAGAGTTCAGCAGCAAACCTCCTGAAGCTCCCACCAATGCAGCCAACCGCTGCAACCATCAAGAAGGTAGAACAATTTTCACCTAACAAGGAGTTAGACATTCTAAAAGATATCTGAATTACTTATGCCAAAGATCATGATTCTGTCAGCATTATTTCTGAATCAAGAGTGCTAATAACCTAGTAAGTGAAGCAGTGAAGCTCTGTCTCAGCATCTTAGTAGAACACTGTTTCTACCCACACTTGTAAGCATTGACTAATTAACACCTCTTTGCACCTTGCTGAAATACAGTTGTGGGCTCAGCCAAATACTACATCAGGCTGTGCCATGAAGATCACAGGAATTGATATTCTGAGTCGAATCAGCCTGAACAAATCTGAATTGTCATGCCTATGACATCCATCCTTATAGGTCTATAAATCAGTGCAAGCATTCAGAAATCCCTGCATCCTGCAGAAAGGGGTTTCACAGCATTGTTACAATCCCAAGTGAAGAAATGCTTTATTTTGTTGTCCTCTAAAGCTTGTGCTAGAAGAGACAAGTACCTTTCATAGTCTTAGATATTTTTATCACATCAAGGCAGAGCAAGTCTCTTCCAAGCTGAGGTGTAAAAAGTCTATTCAATCATTCTTTGTGCAAAAACTGCTCCATACACACATCCAGGCTACCCTTCTCAGCATTTTCCCCAGTTCCTCTTCCAGGACCAGAATGTAGCATCATTGGTAAGAGCACTGAAGTCACTTATCAGTTTAAGCTAGACCTCAGTGGGCTGTTGTACAAACAGGGAATTTTTCTGGTTGATCTTCTTTAAGTTCATGCTTACTAATAAAGGCAATGATCAACATACTCTCACTGGATAATCATCTACTGTACCCTCAAAACATTGCCACTTTGTACCAACCAGAAAAGCTCACATAGCACTTTTCCACATACGGCAAGTAGTTTTACAGGGACTAGGCTCTGAAACTTTTATTTCCTGAGCTAGGGAGTGCAGGAAGACATCTTGGCAAATAAAGAGATGTTTGTGACATCAGCTCAAATCTCTTCCTTCTACCATTCTATTTCACTATAAAAGGAAGGAAATAAAATAATGAGTGATTCATCACCTGAAAAATCTCAGGGACTCACAAATCACAAGTTTATTGATGACACAGTGACTAAACCATTTTTACATTTAATAACTATTCCTGTTCTTACTTCTGTTATGGATTACATGTGCTAATCACAGGGATTGTCTTTGAAGATTTATTATTGCTTTTCATCTCTCCTGTAGTCACATATTAGAAGTTTTCTCAACAAGAAAACAAGTTAACATGCTGCTGCTGACTGCATGATGAAGGGAGTTAAGAGTGGGACCTTAAAAGTAAGTTTTTCAGAGACAGTGCACCTCTTTTTACTGAATGCCATGGGAGACAAAGTTTGTCTGAGTAATTATGGGAATTGTCATTGCAAGTAACAGTCATGGGGGTCCATCACCTTATTTGGAGTATCAAGTTTGGACAGCTGAGACTGGATTGTCTGTAGAACGAGGGACTATCTGCTCTTCAGCCAAATGGCACTAAATGTGAAATAGGTGTTTGACAGCTGCAATGCAGAAGCTTCTTAGGTTTGATGGCATTTGTTTGTTTGTTTGTCAGTGCAGACTTAAAGGCAGTTGTGTAAAAACAATAATGAAAAACTGTGAACTTAAGAATTTTTTTGCTGGGTTTATACAATTAACTACAAATCATGTAAAGGATAAACTCTACATGACTTTCCTATATGCACCATCTATGAGCAGTTTGCATTTTTCTCAGTGAATAACTAAGCTGATTTTGGATCAGCTGAACTTTCCAATTCTGATAGATTGACCATTTTCTCTACTAGAGGCTAAGTTTATGTTTAATTGCTCAATAAAGACTGATAGATGAGAATTCCTTCAGCTTCACTGTGAGAGTGATGAGGCACTGGCACAGATTGCCCAGAGAAGCTGTGGATGCCCCATCCCTGGCAGTGTTCAAGGTCAGGCTGGATGGGGTCTTGACCAAAATGGTCTAGTGGGAGATGTCTCTGCTTGTAGAAGGGGTGTTGCAATTAGATGTTCTTAAGGTCCTTTCCAACCCTAACTATTCTGTGATTCTATGATCCTTCATCTAAAAATAGCACAATATAGCATAATAAATGCATAAATGTTGTCTATGTCATATAAATAAAAGACTTTAGTTCATCACTGGAGTGAAATAATGGTATCACCAGAATTTCTTCTAGTATGAATTTCATCAGTAATTCAGTATAACAATTTACACTAATAAGTAGAAAACAAATAGAGAAGATTGTGTTTGCCTGGACATATATTTGGGGCATTTCTAGCATCCCAAGCATGAAGCGAAGTGTAGCTATTTCTGCATTTTTTTTTATATAATTCCAGATGGCAATATATGCATATTCATCCCAAATGACTATTAAATAAACTCAGCAAAAATAAACAGGAAGATAATGTGTGTGATGACTATTTTCTTCAACTCTGTTAAAGCATATAAACAACTGTACAAAAAGTTTTGGTGACTTCTACTTTGGCTAATGCTTGTTATTTGTGTAGTGTTTTCATAATAGTCTAGCTGAAATAAAAAGCCTAAATTAAACTCTCCAGTGGGCTTACTTGTGCAGGCATAGCTTCCTGTTGCTGCTGCTGCACAACTCTAGGATTTGATCTGGTTTCCACTGCAACAGTTTAGCACTACTTTGCCATTGCCCAAACCTCATCACTATGACACCCAGTTTAATGGGCAATCTGATCAACAGCCACAGTAGACACTGTGTGTGATCACAGACTAACTTAAACCAAAATCCATGCCCCATTTTTCTCTCATATAGCACAGTAACAATGACCCAATTTACATGGAAAGTGCCAAGGATCAATTTATTTGCATTTGCTTCAAGTACTGAGTGGAAGATGCACTACAATACGAAGTATTTGGAGTGTATGGAGTTGCTACTGCAGTGTCAGCATACTAATGCACAGTCCCCAAAAGCTCTGCACTCTAGGTAAAAATTTTTGACTTACAACATCAGGAACTCTTCATTCCTCTTTCCCATGACTGAGAGATGAATCACCTGTTAAGGATAATCCCTAACAAGTTTAGAAGTGGAGTGGCTGCAGTTTTCATTTTTAAGCATAGAAGAATACAGGCCATGTACCAGCCACCAGCATTTCCAGTACAAAGAGCACTGAACTGCTGCATGCAGCTACTGTGCCATGGGAAATTTTCTCATTTTTTTCAGCCATTCTTTAACTTTTCAGGTCTCGCAGAAGCATTGGTTGTTAAGTCCATTTAAATTCCCTGACAATCAGGCATGTGTGTGTCCCCTCTCACCCCTTGTTGCTTTTTTACAGCTAAAATTTGGAGGTTAATTCTCTCCAGAGATTTGGAACTATGATGGCCTGCTTTGCCACAGCCGAAGCTTCCCACTCCAATAATGTGTTCATTACCATTTTACCTTCATATTACCCATCCTGTGCACCCTAAAACAAATCCAGCATTATATTTTTATTTGGAGAGGTCATCAAATTATCTTTTCCCTTTATGTACAAACATCAATAAATAACAGACCTACTAGGCCAAGAAAGCAAAAAATGAGAAAGGAGGAAAGAAAAATTCTACAAAGAGAAGTGGTACTATCTCTGCATGGTTATGAGCAATCCTAAAAGTACTAAACAGCCTGATTTTATCAGAAATTGAGAGAAAAATGTGATTTATTTCGGTTAGACTGACTAATCATAATTTGGAGAGTCTATTTTCTAGAAAATGCTTATTTTTTATAAAAATACATCGAAGTGCCACATTAAAGCTTTCAGGATAAAAAGTTCAAATTTGTTTTAAAATAAACCCCACAAACATTCCAGATGAAAATACTTACCAAAAAAGAAAAAAAAAAAAAAAAGCAAAGGAAAATGCCAAATAATCCTCCTCCCTTTCCCCAGTATACCCAGTAAACTAATTTGGACAAAATGTATTCTCTAATGAAAAAAGTTGATTCTCCACCAGCTGTCATTACGTTGTGTCTGTACTTTTGCTAACATAGAGTTACTCTCCCCTGAGTGTATCCTTCACCTCTATAAATGCCTCATAATCATCAGTACACTTAGGCTTAAGACAGGTCTCTGACATATGTTATTATCTCCTCTTAAAAAACAAAAGTGAAAGCAAAGGTTATGCCTGTGGCCAAGAATGGGTCTAACCATATGCACACACACAGGCAGCATGTGTATATAAACATGTATGTCTAATGATTTAAAAAAAGGATGTAAGAGGGATAGAAAGGAATTAAAAATGGGTTTTGGGGTTGATTTGTAATATTTTATTTAAAAATTAAGAAGATGTTTTGTTTAAATTGGACACATTTAAACTTTTCAAAAATATGTATTAATTCTGAACTTGAAACACAATTGTAAATTATTAGAACATTTCATTTCAAAATACAATTTCAGGAGTGACCTAATGTATAATATATGAAAGGAGGAAATATTTCCAAATAAGGCAAATTGTAATCATGAAAGTTGTCTTCCCTTTTGTTTTGCAATCAAATGTGTACTTTTGGCAAGTCCTGCATAGACTATTTTTTGCAGCTCTACGTTGACTTTAAGACCAAAGCTTTAAATAGGTTATGCTTCCCTGATTTCTTTTTCTGGTTTTGATCTACAATAAATGAAAATATATTTATACATACATACGTCAGAGGGGCTGGTACTGCCATTCCTTTCCCTTATGGCATGCCAGGATTTACTGAATACCAGTATTAAAATGCTCTTGCTGATACAGTCTACGTTTTATTTTTATTGATTTTTAACGGTGGTTAGAAGTATAGATTAAAAAAATATCTGTTATGATTTAATCCTTACTTTCTTTTTTATCTCATCTCAATTGTTTCATATATTTCTGATAAAAAAAATGGCTCTTATTCTAGCTATGTATGATTTGCCATCTACTAAAATTCATGATCTGCTTAATCACTGTTCATGTTGGTTTTAAATTGTTGGTCAGCCTTATCATGTGTGATGTGGGTGCTGCTGCCTCTCTGAATGACTAAAACATTTGAAAGCATAGATATCTGAATACCAACCTAGTCAAGGAAATCTCAGAAAAATTAATGGGAATCTAAATGACCAATATCACTTAATATTATCCAAAGCTTGAGAGCTATCAATAGAATTATAAAAAGCCATATTCCTCCTGAGTATCAATTTCGAAATTCCTACTGGTAAGTTTATATGTCCTTTTCTTATCTGAATATATGATTTTACTACCTGATGTCCTATGAGCATTCAGCAATATCTGCTACTTTATTACAAGGTGATCAAAAGAAAACTGTGGGTTTGGTAACAATAGTTTTCTTTTTTCTATTAAGTCTGCAGGGATAAACACTTTCTATTTTTAAAGAACCCAACAATAAAAGGACCCCAATATATGTTATAAAATAAATCCATAGCTACAGGAGAGGTTGTTTTGAAGCAAAGTGGAAATTATTCTGAAAATTACAATTTGAGATCCTATATTAATTCTTTTCAAAAAGCTCTCACGTAATGTTTTTTTTCAAACGTCAGGCTCTGAAAATTCATTCAGAATGGAAGGAAGGGAAACAATGCTCCAAAACTGTGTTTATTTGTTCTTAAACGTTTTTGCACCAATAACTAAAGACTCTGCTAAAGTAGCATAATCAACTTGGGGCATGAACACAGCCTGGCTTCCCATGTTGAAATGCTGTAACTGAAGAAAGAGGCTTCTGAAACAGGCTTGATTTGCTGGGGACTAAGATTTGCTGCACAAATGAAACCTTAAGCTGCAATTTTCCTTTCACCTAAGCCAGGAAGACAAGACGTGTTTAGGAAGAACAGCTGGCTGCAGAGTTCATTTTTTTTTTCTTTAAGTACTTGTCAATATAAAGAAAAAAGAGGGAATGACCGTGAGAGTGTGTGAGTTCAACTACATCACACACTAAACTTGGGAGGCTCTTTATTTAGGTTTTCCTAAAACACACTTGATTTCCGTAAAAGAACTTTTGTGGAAAACTGCACTTTTAAAGTATACATTAAGCTCATCACAGTCCCATGACAAAACAGCACATGCTGTGACAAAAATAGTTGAAAGCAATTCCTTAAAACACACATGATTAGACAAACATAAAAAATATGAAAAAAAAAAAAATCTACTAACATAAAATAAAGTAAAAAACTCTGTAAGTAATAAGAAAGAATAGCACAGCCTAACAGACACCTCATTCTCAGGTCTTTGTCCAGTGCCTGGCAAGATGGTGGTGTAAAGGCCTGTATAGCTTATGGCCTGTGTGTGTAAAGTGTATCCCAACTAGGTCTCAGTTTCAGTTAGGTCGCTAAGTGATTTGTCTGCTATTTAGCGCTAACTGCAGAAACATGGGAGTAGCAGGATATATCAAATGATAGAAAGAGATCAATGAGCTCTGCTGGAGAGTACTGCAGTAGCTGTTCCTTGGCCTGAGGGCATTACTTATTTTAAATATAAATCCTATAGTTGAGATAGGATGTAGCATAACTTTGATTTTTACATTCTGTGGAAGGACACTGATGTAGGGTAGAAGTCACCAGTGCACAGAAATTTATCATGTCCTGTCTCAGTCTTCTTGCAGGAGGATGTATTTTTTCTTTATCGTGTTAGAATTTCAAAATCAGGGAAGTTTCCTTAGCTATATCTCACAGGGTCGTCACAGACCTTTGCTATGCTGTTCACAGAATTAGGCAGGTGAAAAATTAGTCATAAAGAAAAACAAAACATGAAGATAGGCATGTGTGCTGGGTTCAGCAGTAGCAGTCATTTTTCTCCTTCTTAGGAGCTGGTACAGTGCCGTGTTCTTCACTTTCAGTCTGGGAACAGCGCTGATAACACCGATGGTTTTAGTTGCTGCTCAGTGATGTTTACTCTAACCAAGGACTTTCTGAGTCTCATGCTCTGCCAGGGAGGAGGGGAAGCCAGGAGGAAGCAGAGACAGGACATGTGACCCAAACTGACCAAAGAGGTATTCCATATCACAGCATGTCATGGCCACTTGATAAATTGGCGGCAGTTACCCAGAAAGGCTAGATCACTGCTCAGGTCAGGCTGGGTATCAGTCGGTGGGTGGTGAGCAGCTGTATTCCCTTCCCTTGTTTTTTCCCTTATCATTATTATTGTTGGTGGCAGCAGCAGTGGTTTGTGTTATACCTTAGTTACTGGACTGTTCTTATCTCAACCCGTTGGAGTTACATTCTTTCAATTCTCCTCCCCATTCCTCAGGGAGTGGGGGGAGGAAGGGGAGGGTGGGGGGAGTGAGTTAGCAGCTGCATGGTTTTGGGTTGCCAGCTGGGTTTAAACCACGACAGCATGAAATGCTGTCATTTGACATCCAGCATAGAAAAGACAGATCTCAGGCCATTCATTGCATTCTCTCCAGAAAATGTACCATATAAAGATGGACCTGTCAAGTTTTAGAGGGTCTCACACTATTTTGAAAGCTTGTTGCTAGGTTCTACTAACAATTCAGGGAGAGGGTTATAATTATTAGTGAGTGACTCATCTGCTCACTGATGATAAAAAACCTTTTGTGTTCAGTGACACAGAAAAATAAACAAATAGCATCCTCATTCCACTCACAAATTCAGGGAGGGGAAAGAAAGATGGAGAAAAGAGAAACAAATGAATAAAAGGTCTGAAGAATTTTTAACATGTCCACCAAAAGGTTAAAACAGGTTACATATGATAAATAAAGCACCCCACATTTGGCTCAAGTAGGGATCAGCTACGTATAGTGTGAGAAAGACACAAATCATAAGCCCTTCTTTAGCTGAGCCTGACACTCCAGCTCAGTAGCAGGAATGGTCATACAAATAATCTAAGGAGACAAAGACATCGTCATAGCTGTATCACTGGTGATTCTTCTGTTTCTCTTCCCCTCATCCTACCAAAATTTCTGCAGTCTTTCTCCAAACATTGCTGTCTTTGCAGTTAGTGTATTTGCTCTCATAAAAATCCCTCAGGCTGCTCTTCAACAACTGTGCTACAACTCTCTGCCAGTGAGAGGCCAGTTCTCTCCAGTTCACATGTAACTGCTGTCATCCACCCCTGGATTTGAAAAAAACAGTCATATATTGAGGCACCTTCCATCAGGTCCAGTCAGGGTAGGTTGCTGGGAACCATGAACAAGAGAAAGTTCACCCTCTGTGAGATTCCTGGCCACACTGTATAATTGTGAATCTTCTCAATAACCTCACCTCATGAAGATATCATGGTCAAAATGCGTCTCAGGAGCTGTGAACAGAAGATGTAACTGTGGTGATAAAGAAGATTCACACTGTCCTTGCAAAGTGGATGTCAACTGAAAAGTTCATGGATTAGTGTGATACTTGGTCATGTGAAATGGGATCAGAAAATACTTACATATTTTACAGTGGAATTTGTCAATCAAACTGAGATTTTTTTCCAAGGATAACTAGAAGATATTTTGATTATAAGCAACCTGAAAACAAAACCTCTTGATCCTTTCCTCAATGAGAATTTCTGGGAACTAACGCATTTTTCTGCTGAGCATTTCCAGAGGAGAAAAATTATCTGACCTGACTACAGGGATAAAGTACAGTCAATAATTTGGAGAAAAAAGAATCAATGTTGTACCCTTATTTAAAAACCAATATACAGTAAATATCTCCCAGCAGCAGTGCTAACATTCACTTACACTGGAGATAACTCATACAAAATGCAACTAGACATTCGTTTAGTAAATCAACAAAATGGTAGCCCAGATAATTTATGTTCTATCAATAGTTTAGCCTGCTTCTTTTCTTAGTTTGGTACACATGGTTCACGTATAAACCATGGAGAGCTTTCTGAGTACTGCGTGTATTTAACTTGTCACGGGAATATTCACAAAGAGAAGGAGATCAAATGACTACTGAAATGACTGGGAAGGTTTTGATTTTTATCTCTGAGGAGACAGGCATTTGTTGTTGGCTGCTTTCAAACTAGACAGGGACTGCTGTGTGAGCCATGACAAGGATTTTTTTTTCCTCTCAACTTTTCCTTTTGCTATTTGACTGCTCTTTGTTTTCATTGTGTACTGGAAAGGCAGTTATATTTTTTTAAGGCTGTTAACAGAGGGATCTGATATAAATTCCGGTATAGTCAGTTTTTTCCTTTCTAGCACATACACAGGTGCTGCCCTTTCACTGGTATCACAACCCACCCATACCGCCACTGCAACAGAAGATGTGGCGTGTTTAAGACATCCTCTTTTCCTTTTCCCTTCTTAATTTTTATCTTAAGGCTGTAACAAAAAAAGGATTGCTCATTCTGATTGACACATATACTGAAGCTTTTCTGATATGAAAAGAGAACAGCTAAGGACCCTTTATACCTGGAGCCATTTTGAGCCCACTTGGTCCTCAGTCTGCCAAAGCAAACCACAACTCTAAAGAGAGGAGAGGAAAAATTCTTTACTTCCTCATCACTTGTGTATGTATTTCCTCCAACATCTGATGTGTCTGATACCCACAGTTCATGTGTCTTGATCCTACTGAGGTCTTCCAAAGTCTGTCCTTCTCTCAGCTAATTCAAATCAAACTCTATAGTCTTAACTGCACAGTAGCAGCAATTTGTTTCAGCCCCACACATAAATACTTATGCAAAGCCCTGACCTACCTCCTGTGTCAGGGAAAGAGTCACACTGATAATTTTCTGCACCAGTGCCACACATGTGTTTTCCAGGGATTTTCCGTGCAACATTAGCTCTAGTAAAACAGACAAAATGATTTCAGCCATCACATACTTTCTTGTTTTATCCTTAATCCAGCTTTCCATTCTGCTCAGAACCTACATTGGTATGTGCTGGGGTACACCAGCCCTACCTCTTGCTTTCTGACCAACCGGGGTCCTGGGCCCTGGATTTAGTGCTATTCTGGGGCCCTCTCCTTATCTAACCTCCTTCCGTAACACCAAGATGATAGCAGATCCACTGGAGGATTAGAGAGACCTGCTCCTTCCTGAACAGTGATTAGCAGAAGCCTCCTAAGTGCTCCATTGTAGTGCTTGTACTATGGCTGCAGCCATCCTCTCATGTCTGCTCTTATTTAGCTGTTATATCATCTCAGCACAGAAGTTTTCTATAGGTGGAAGAATTATTTCAGTAGCAGACATTCACAGGCCATATCTTACAGCATCCATTGGCAAGATGCTTCTGGAATAATCCCCCTTGGCCAAGTTAAAATGACTTCCAGTTAGGGCTTGGCAGACAAAACTTTCCTGGTTCCATAAACTGAAATGAAACTGTCTGCAATTTCCTTGGCCCAAACTGAGATCAAATGTATGCAAGCCTTCTAATGGGCTAGAAATATTTAGTTCCAGTTCAACTGACAGATTTGCTTCTCATTTAGCAAAATGGGATTTGAGCATGCCCCTTTTTCGACCAGGTTTCATACGAATAATTTTCAGTTTTCAAATGAAATACATGAACTAGATACAAGTAATAAAATTTATATTCCATATAAAATTAAGATGTGGTGCTCTGGGTGTTTTCAGTTGGGGAATTCATAAAATTGGTCATTTTCCAATTATGTTTCATTCTGATAAATCTCTATTTTCCTGACAAAACCAAGAACATTTATTACTGGAAAAATCCCACACAGCTGCCTTCTATGTAGGTCAATAGAGATTCTGCATAGGGCCAGACACTGACAGCGCCATCTATTTCTTTCCTGCTATATTGCTGAGGTGAGTAGCTCCAGAGAGAACGCCTTCAACACCTGAGCGGGGGGGAGGCTCAGCGTCCAGGAGCCTCAACTCAGACCGGCAAGAGGCACCGAGGGAGCCTCACTTCCTCGGCATGACTTGCCCAGGGGGGGGCAGCTCAGGGAACCCGAGGAGCTGACTCACAGGGGCGGTGCCAGGAGAGGCGGCACCGGACCTGATTGGGTAAAAACTGGCCCGGGGAGCGAGAGTGACCAGGGCGGGCTCGAGGCAGTTCGCGTGAGCACGCGAGCGGGATGGTGAGCACTCGCCTTACGGCCAGGGCCTGCTCTGGGAGCGTAGGTCCCCAGACAGAGCCGATGAGAGGGGAGGCTGCGGTGCAGAGCTCGGGGTGCAGAGAGCGCCCGCACTGCGCTGCTGAGGGGAGGGTGCGCAATGGGGGGGGCTGCACTCGGTGCGCCCCGGTGGAGGCCCTCCTGTAGCAGGGGCTGAGCTGTCGGATGCTGTCAACAGGCTGAAAGGTGTCAGGGAGCTGAGAAGAAGCAGCAGTGCTGTCTCAGGACCTGACTGCGCGGGGGCCTTAAGCGTCCACTGTCGCCTGTGCAGGAAGGGAGGCCGCTAACCCAGGAAGCTGGGAAACAGTAACAGAAAAAAACAAAACAAAACAAAACAAAACCACAGCAAACCCAACAAAAAAAGGAGGAAGAGGACAGTTAAAAGCAAGGGGCTTCCTCCTAAATCTGTTGTCCCCACCCAGAACCGCTTTGCTGTCCTGCAGGGAGCTAATGGGGAAACACTGTCACACCAGGAACAACTGGCTCATGCACTGACAACGAAGGTCACTACTGGTGCTGCCAGGAAGAAGCAGCAGGTTGTAATAGTAGGGGACTCTACTCTGAAAGGAACAGAGACACCCATCTGTCAGCCTGACCCAGTCTCAAGGAGGTGTGTTGCCTTCCAGGGGCTCGGATCACGGATGTTGCAGAGAAGCTGCCTGCTCTAGTCGGTTCCACTGACTATTACCCCCTTCTAGTGATCCATGTGGGTGCTACTGATATAGATAGCAGTAGCCCGGAGAACATAAAGGAGAACTATGGAGCTCTGGGAGAGGTGTTCAGGGGCTCTGGAGCTCAGATTGTCTTTTCCTCAATTCTCCAGGATACAGGACAGGACCTTAAAAAGGCTAGGAGGATTGGCCAGGTTAATAAATGGTTAGAAGGGTGGTGCTATAGTCAGGGGTTTGGGTACCTTGAACATGGGACTCAATTTATTAGGCCGGGTCTACTGGGGGCTGGTGGAGCAGGTCTGACAAAGAAGGGGAAGAGTGGATTTGATAGGAGGCATGCCAGACTGGTCAAGGATGCTTTAAACTAGATGTGTTGAGGGAGGGAGTATCATTCCATCCCAGCACAACCTGTCAGTTGCCAGCACCTACAGTAAACTTTTACAGCAATGTAGAGATATTCCAGCCGCTCCAGCCAATGAGCTGACTTCATCTGGATCTTGGCTCAGATGACTCTATACAACCTGTAGCATGGGGAACAAGAGGAACTAGAGATCTGTGCACGTCTACAGGCATATAATATAATAAGCACCACAGGAACATGGTGGGATGGCTCCTATGATTGGTGTGTTGGAATAGAAGGTTATAGGCTCTTTAGGAAAGACAGGCAAGACAGACGGGGAGGGGGAGTTGCTATTTATGTTAGGGATAGGCCGGAGATTATGGAACTCTGTCTGAGGACAGGTGAGCGGTCAACAGAGAGTTTGTGGGTCAGGGTCAAAGGAAGAATGAAGTTGCTAAGCCACTGTCCATCCTATTTGAAAAATCATGGCAATCAGGTTAAGTTTCCTTTGACTGGAAAAAGGGAAATATAACCCCAATTTTCAAGAACAGGAAAATGGAAGAACCAGAGAATTACAGAGCAGTCAGTCTCATCTCTGTGCCTGGCAAAATCTGGAAGACATGCTAAGGCACATGAAAAACAAGAAGGTGGTTTGTGACAGCCAGCATGTCTTCACTAAGGGGAAATCCTGCCTGACCAATTTGGTGGCCTTCTGTGATGGGGCTATGGAACTGATGGACTGTTGGAACCGGTTTTGTTCAACATCTTTGTCAGTGACATGGACAGTGGGATTGAGTGCGCCCTCAGCAAGTTTGCCGATGACACCAAGCT
>JANRGW010048346.1:0-12729 GCA_024733675.1 Psilopsiagon aymara
AGGAACAATTCCTTCCCCAGAGGGTGCTCAGGCACTGGAACAGGCTGCCCAGGGCAGGGCTGCAGTCACCGTCCCTGCAAGGGTTCACACACCATGGAGATGAGACCCTCAGTGCCATGGGTCAGTGGTGGCCTTGGCAGTGCTGGGGAACGGTTGGACTGGATGAGCTTAAAGGTCATTTCCAAACCAGCTGATTTTATGGTTCTACGTCCACAGTAGTGGTTTTCTGCTATTAACTGAGGTTTGCAAATTATAGCACCTGTGTTGAAATATTGAGAACTGGGTGTATGTCCCACCTGAGAAGAAAAAAAAAAGCTTTTTTCAGTTTAAAAGTTCCTTTCGGTGTCAGAAAATAACACATTCAGCTCTGCCAATCCATGGAAATCACTGGTTGTGTTTATACAGCAATTAAAGGGGGATTACAGCTGCCGTGGAGCTCAGCACCCTGTCCCCTCCCCTGCGCACACCAGGAGACTCAAAGCTGCATTGTTCCCTGTAGCCGTCAGCACCAGCCTGGGGACAAGGTGCGTCGTGAAGGTGAAGATGGGCGAGGATGGTTTCTGCCAGGGAATGAGATTTAAAGAAAGAAAAAACCTAACAAAAACAAAGAAGAAAGGGTGGGGAAGGAGCAATAGTTTTGTTTTCTTCTTCCAAAGGTGTTTTCCATAGCTGTCCTTGGTGCAGGCCAGTGGGGAAGGGAAACTTCTGTTCCAAGTGCACCCTGGAAATCATGCTTCAGGGCATGTGTTGTACAAGGTTCTGTACAAGTATGTGGGCAGAGGTTGTCCTTGCCCTGAAAGCAATGACTTAGCATGAAGGACTCTGTTTGGAGGCGGCATCCTCTTGCTCTGCTCAGAGGAGCCTCACACTGGGGATGGGGTGAACCAGAGAGGCAAACTCATGTCTCTGCTTCAGCAGGGTCGCTTGGGCTCAGTAGAGCTGGACAGCCAGCTGTCCTGCTCCCCATGGAAACAGCCTCCTGTAGCTCCCATCCCTGCCCAGACAGACCTAATCCTGCCTCCACAGTCACCCTGAGAAGCCTTCCGGCCCTCTTATCAATGAGGATCTCCTTGGCAAATATTTACAAGGCTGCTGTGCAGTGGGGGTGGTGAGCGAAGGCGGGCGGTGGGGGGCCATGTCATGGAGAAGGCACTGCCTGGGACAGGATGGGGTGCATAGCACAGCCACAGGGTTCCTGTGGTGTGTGGGGCCACATCAGCCCCCCCATCACCCTCACATGCTGGGGAGACCTGGCTGTGTTCCTGTGGGTTACAGCATCCTGACCTCTGCTGCTAGCAGAAAACCCTTAAAACAAGTGTCAGGGTGAGTCCCCCAGGAGGGGATGATCCCTCGGTGACAGGGAGCATGGCAGGAGGTGGGGAGACATGGTTTTTCCTCAGATAGAATGGTTTTTCTTGCAGAGAGGGGAGGTTTAGGGAAGAAGAGGATCCCTGTTCCATGCCAAGTACAAGTTCAAGTGCTGAGGAGCCACAGGCTATTCAACAACAGCTTCGTAGTTAAATAGTCACATAGCTTCATTCTCAGCTTTCAGGGTTTTGGGTTTTTTTAGACCCAGCAGAGAACAAAATGCATCACTTATCCTGCCTCATGGGCATTGTGGAGGGTTATCCAGAAAACATGTCCTCTGGACAAAACAAGCAGCAGAAGAAACACTGATCCCTCCCCAGTGTAAGGTACAAATTCAAGCCCACGCATGGGTTACCCTGACGGTCGCATGGGCATTTAGTTCCACTTGTTGGTAGGGCAGGAGCTGTTTTGGTGGTGCTGCTGCAGAGGTTATAAACTGAAGCCTCTTGAGCAGAGCCAATGTGTGGGCTTGAGAAGCAATGCCTGGTGGGGTTTTACAGCCCTGCTTGGGAAAGGAGATTGGCACAAGAGAGAGAAGCAGAAAAGGAGACCTTTTCATTAGTGATAAGGAGACAACGCACACATGGTGCCACCAAGTTTTAACACAGCAGCTCAAAGTGTGGGACTGTGAGAGAAGCTCAAGCAACCGATGAGAGATGATCCCAGCAGTGGCGCCTTGGACAGACCAGTGAGAGTCAAAATGAGTCACAAGGAGGCACTTCCTGCCCAGCCTCTCCATTCCTGGATGGTTCATGTCAGTACAGGTCAGGCTGCATGTCCAACACCCAAACCTCAAGTGCTCAGGACTGCATAGCCAGGTTTGCAGCTGAAATTCACAGCGAAACTGGTGCTCACCCCACCCATGGGGGCACACGAGGCTTGGGCAATATGAAGGGAACATGGGGATCTTCAAAGGAATTGAAAAGGAAAACGCCGCTCCCTGGCAAAAACCCACACACAAAAATACCGCCAAAAAAAAAAACCAACCCCAAAAAACAGGCTTTGGGAAAGCAACAGGAAACAGGAAAGAAACAGGAAACCCAGCTTCTGCTCTGACCTTGGTCATGGCTATGGATGCACCGAACTGGAGTCTTCACTCCTTCACACCTAGGTCCATAAGTACCAGTGTATACAGATGTAAGCTCACTTCTTTTCTTTCTTTTCCCACTGCAGCATGCAGTCAGTTGTGCCTCATGAATGAAAGGTGAATGTGAAAGCTGGAGGGGCTTTGCTACATTGCTAATGGTATATAAAATAAATGGGGCCTGAGAGCCATTGAGCTGGAAGCAATAATCAGCCTTTGTGGTAACATCCTTCTCCCTGGACAGGCAGCATTGAGAACACAGAATCACAGAATCTTAGAATGGATTCTATGGAAGGGACCTTAAAGCTCATCCAATTCCAACCCCTGCCATAGACAGGGACACCTTCCACCAGAGGAGGTTGCTCCAAGCCCTGTCCAACCCTGCCTTGGACACTTCTGTGGGGATTAGCTAGCACCACATAGTGCAGTACAGTAAGTAAATGATATCTGGAGCCTTTTGCAGCACTTGGCTTTTTACATCTCTCTGCGTTGCTCTTTCACGCTGTGCAAACTAACCAGTGGGAAAGGAGACCAGCACAGAGGAAGATCAAGAGCCACTACAGTTTTGGGTTGGTTCTGAAGTGCCTTTGCACACACATCCCATATCCCTCTTTACATCAGGACGATGCTAGTTACGGAGGTAGCGCTGTCCAAAACCCGGGCAAAGGAGAAAAACTCCCATCTCCTCCTTGGGTTTGAGCCTCAGCTTTGTCTCTGCTGCCTGCCGAAAGGCAAGTGGTGCCCCGCAGACTGCGTGGCTTGCAGGGCATCTAGTGGCCGGATGCAGTACGAGTGCTCAGGGCGTTGCAATGCTTCCCGTATACTCTCTTCTAACAGTAGCCTGCTCATCCTGAACAGGTTAGTGTCCCTCATTACACAAATACAACCAACCCCTGCAGGCCAGAAGTGTTGCCACTACTCTGATTTAAAAGATACTCTCCCTTTCCTTTCCCTTCGCTCCTTCCCAAAATGGCTGTTTTGGATAAGAAGCAAAACTTTGGAGGTGGTTTCAATCCTCTCGCTGGTGAACGCCTGGGAATAATGCTTAGTGGCAGTGGCATCCTTTCACACAATACTGTGGCTTTCCCAAGTGCACCAAGGAGCGCCCGAGTGCAAACATCAGTCTGGAGGAAGCCTGCTACTACTCCATCATTTTTGGTTGTAGATTTGGCACAGGCATGTCTCAGCTTAAAAAGACTGAAGAAATCACAGAATTGGGTGGGAGAAAGAAAAACATCACACCCTGTTTTGCAAAGCCAACATTACTTAGCACGCTATGGGAGTTCAGGACCGAATCTGCCTCTGCCAGCAGTGAGATGCCCAGGAAAGCATGGCACAGCTGTGCCTGTGGGCCATCCCTGGCTTCAGGGGTGGAAAAGGGGCAGGTAAGAGCCAGGGACACTGCAGTGGCACCAAATGCTGCCTTTGCTTTCTTTAAATATTCATAAGATGATGCCTATGAATCAAACAGCCCCTGAAAGTACAAGTGCAATGTAGCAGATTGGAGGCTGATAAAAAAGACTCTTTTGTAAGGACCTGTGACTTGTGTCTCCTGGATTTTATAGGAAAATGCACATAAAAGCGATTACTGGGGTGTGAATAATTTCATTTCGTAATGGCCTGACAGTTTTGACAGCTCTGAGCTTGTTATCTATCACAAACTTTCTTGATCTCCTAACTTTAATGTGACTTTTAATTATACTTTCATCTGAGTAAAAGGACAGACAATCTATAGTCTGGTTTCCATTCAGTCTAACATATTTAAAGCATAAGGGAAACTTTTCCTCCTAGCAGGCTAAAAAGGGTGATCTGGGTGTCTAATGTAAAAAAAAAAACATCAATGTAAGAAAAACAACAACCCGAACACACACAGTTCGGAGTTTGTTCTCCCTACACATGGAAGGTGAATCAGTGCTTCCTTTCCCTCCCTTTTTGGAGCTTTTGGGGGCCCATCTTCTCATGGCTATGCCAGTGTTTGCTGGTTGAGGTTTGAGTTTGGAGAGCAGCTGTGGGTGTTATTCCCAAGCAGAGCGTGGTCAGGGCGATACTTCTGGGAAGGAGATGGGGACATGAGGATGCCCCTGAGAGGCTCACTCTGCACCAGGCTTGGCAGTGGTGCAGGGGTATCCATGTGTCCCAGGCTACAGGTAGGCTTCAGAGCTCTCTCTGGAGACAGTTTATGGCAAATGTCATTTAAACACTGTGCCAATCCAGTTAATTGCTCTCCACGGTTGAATCATTCTTTCCATTCAGAACTTAAAAAGCAAAAATCATCTGATCACCACAGGCCTGCGTTACCAACACCTTTGCCACAGACCTTGCTGGGAGAGCTTACCTTGCTGGTAAGCTGCATGGCCTCTCCTAAAAGACCCTTTTCATTTCCAAAACACAGGCTTGCCTTCCCAGTCATGCCGTTGCTCAGCAGCATTGTGCATCTTGGTCCTTACGGCCCATGTTCCTCCAGCTCAGCCCTGGTCTGAGAGCAATGCCATTAGAGACCAGCACTAGAAGGCTAGGTACATTAAGGATTATAAACAACTTGGAAGATAAAGTGAGGGACATCTCATACACTGAATGAGGTAAAATGTGAGCAGGAGCTAAAGTGCAAATCAAAGTTAGGAAGATTATACTAAAACTATACTAAAATCCATAATGAACAAAGCCTACCGTGTTCTGCCAGATCAGTCATTTAGAAGTTAGGAAGGACCAAAGTTAGGGATGCTTGTGCAACACATTTTTTTTCTCCTGTGTATGTGCATTAAAGAACATTCTTTCATGTCATCATCATATATTAATTTTTCTATATGACCTGTTAAGAGCATGCCTTAGAATATTGGAAAGGAGCAGCACATATGACCAGAAGGCCTCTGGAGTTGCAGAGGTATTAAATAGATCCCATACATCAGTTGTTTGTTGGTCTGTCTAGTGACAGGCTGCTGTTTATCTTATGATAAAAGAGCATGTTAGGGAAATGCCTCTTTCAACTGCATTTGTATAGAGAATGTTTTTGTAGAGAGAAAATATAAGGGAAAGGTAAGATGAGAAAAGTTGCATAAAAAAAAGAGTAACTTGAGAAATTCAGGGGCAATAAATCACCGCAGCAGATGGCATTCATCTGTGAATGCTGTGCGGAGCTATCAGCCTAAAACATCGCACAGGAGTGTGCCATTAAAATGCAGACATAATATCTGCCCATTTTCACTGCCCATCATTGTAGTGCCTGGGCAGGTAAGAGGTGACTTGATTCTGCCTGCCAATATCTAAAGGTGCCACCAGAGCCCAACCAGTGTTCCCACCACAGCCTTGGAAAATTCGGCTCAGTGGATTATGTGTCCATTTACTTGCTAATTCTCTTAATTATAGCAAAGAAGTGCAGTGAAAGAAGTGTATTCTGAAGAATATTTGTTAAATCCACAGGATATTGATTTGCAATGATCTTCCTTCCAACTTACACACTTGGAGAGAAAAACGCTTTATGTCGAGCTCATATGTCTTTCATCGTAGGTTTTAGAGGGCTTTTGGATGTGTTGGTCCCATGTATGAGAAGACAGCCTGCGATATGCCTACATATGATTCAGATCAGGAATTAAGTCTTATGTTGCCACCAGTGTGCAACACAGCAGAGGCTGTTCTTGCTGTCAGGATCATTCTACAGACCCATCATGGTCACCCTGAGTGGGACTTTTCAGGTAATTCCCATGGTTAGGATACAATGGATGGGAAATAATATGTCTTAATCCAGTCTTGGGTCTACAAGATAGAGCATGATCCATGAGAAAGCATCCCCAGCTGGTTGGTGGGAGCTGCCTGTTCTCCCAGAGAAAAAGGTTAAGTAGGGACCAAGTTATAACATACTGGGAGGGTGCAATCAGCATGACAGCCAAAAGGAAAAAACTCACCAGCTTTATCAGATTTGGAATTTCTAGCAATTCTTTGAAAGTGTTGGCAAAATAATGGCCATAAGGGAATCCAGGAAAAGATGCCGAAGTTAGCACATGGATTATGAAGCTCACATTGAGAGCTTGGGAAATTGCAAGACTGCATAAACTGGGACTTGAGTGACAGTAGGTAAACCCCTTCATCTCTTCAATCCTATTTTTGCTCTTCCTCACCTTGCAGATCACAGTGTGAGGATAAATTCAGTAGAATACTGTGAAGTTATGGCAGGTCACAGTTGCATAAAATAAGGGAGTCTTTGCATTTGGGAACCTGTGATGTGGTTCGCCTGTCGTTTAAGATTTGGCAAAGAAAAGGGAAATAAAGGCTGGTTAGGAAGCCATGGTTGTGGCAGTGCACGGGTGTTTCTGCCATATATATAATTATCTAAATATATATATTCTAACAAATAAACAGTGCACAGATATAATTGCTATTGGAGCAACCTGCCATGTCGGTGACACAGGTTTATAACAGGACAGAGAAACAGGGTCTTGGGGGCCAGCTTTTGCCTGGCGGGGAGAAAGGAGGGAACAACACGTGCACACAGGGATGCAAGCCCAATTGGGTAAACTCTTTGCATTGGCTTGTGATTGGGAAAATTGTTCCTCTCTTCTAGATTAAAGCTGGAGATGCTGGCTTTATGCCCTGTGAGTCCTGTTCAGAATATATACAGAGTTCGGGTACTTTCTTTTACAATAAAGAAAAACAGTGTTGTTTCATTTGCCAGTCCTAAAATGATGATTTGTCAAGAAAAGAAAATTGATTTCAAGGCCACAGGAACAAATCGAGGGGTCAATTTTGACTTTAATTCCAACAATTAATTAAGGAACTCTTCTGGAAAGGTTTGTAAAATGAATATTGATCTCTGATCTCAGGCACTCTGCAGTCATGTCTCCGTTCTGGTTTATATCCTTCCATTTTGATTTATAGATTGGGTTTAGCAATAGTGGAGCTACATGACAGGGCTGCTCAGCAGCAGTGTGCAAGCACTCATCCTGAGAGCACAAAGCTCATTGCAGTCATCTCCACAGTGGAGCCAGAATATTGTGACAGCATGAGCAGATGGATATCTTGCTTCTGGTGCGTGCTTTGGTGACCAGGACTCAGCTGCTGCTGTCCTGCCTCAGCTTACCCTCCTGCCTCCCAGTGAATGTCCCTCTGAACAATATTTTTGTCTCTACAGCAGTGTAAAATGAACTAAATTCTGCATTGCTGAGAGTGTAAGAAAGCATTTGATACCGGAAGAAGCAGAAACAGTCGATAGCCTTTGTTTGAAAGGAAACTGGTCTGTGGAAGGATGGCCAAGGTTGTGTTTGGGTTTTTGAGTTGGGATTTCTTCATGGCAGGGCTGGGGTCTTTTGCTACCAGATATCTGATTGCTGAAGAAGAGGTATGGGAAGGCACAAAGGCTCCTCCTGGTACTTGCTGCAGATGGGTTTGCTCCATTTTAGATGTCCTGCTCCATTTTGAATGTCCTGCTCCACAGCATGGGCACTACAAGGGTCGGCAGAAGTACAGACTTCACTCCCTGAAGAGTGTGCCTTTTCTCCTTCATTGTCTTTATTCTCTCTCTTCTTCCTACTCCATTTGTTCATGGATTCAAGTGAAGGACATAGCTCTGTTTTCTGTCAACCCCTGCTCTGCCATAAATGGGGAATTTTCAGAAGGGTTAATCTGAACAGCTGTCTTTAGCACTTTACTTTTCCCTTCTTCTTGCCCAGTTTCCCTTTTTCTTGCAGATACCCTTTATACTGACTGCAAAACACAGATTTCTCCAGCTGAGTGGGTTGAGTTTGCCAGGAAAATTGCCTCTGCCCAGAAAAAGTTTGGTGACACCAAAGCACAGTGAGTGATTACATCAAATGAATTCCTAGCATCACCTAGACCTAAACCAAGTAACATCAGATTTAATGCTATTGCTGCAGGTAGAAGCATGGGAAGCAAAGTTCTAGCTTCAGAAAACACTCCTACCTGCTCAGTCTAAACCATGTTTGCTCTTCACTTGGAGGATAATCAGATTGACAGGTGATAGATATTCAGCACAACTTAAAAAGATTAGGTGTGAATTTTAGTCAAGGTGTAGAGTAAATAGTAAAAATCAAGGTTTTTAACATTGGGAATTACCACGTGGCTGAAAAGCACCCCTGGCTCTGAAATACAGCTGGTGTTTAGAGTCTTATTGTTTTGTTTACTACTGCGTTTAGAGCACACCCAGCTAGTTAGCCAACTACTTATAAAACATATTTAATGTTTGGAGGCACTCAGTACAGCTATAAAGTGATTTTTAAGGGCATGCAAACATAATGTGTTAACAGCATTACATGCACTTGAGTTCCCTCTGGAAAAAAAAGAAGCAAAGAGCACAAATGAACCCCCTTTCTGAGTAGACGCAATTGTCTCATCCAGAGTTTTGCAGATGAGCTACAGCTCAAACTGGCTGACTTCCCGGTACTTGATAGGAACCATTTAAAAGAATAAACTTGAAGAGATCAATACCCCTTACATACTAAAAGTGTTGTAGCAGTGGGTACTCCAGGGCTGTTAAAAACTCTGTGATAAAGGGCTACTCAGAAATTAAACAAGAAGAAGGTGAAAAACCCACCCTTTAGTTGTAGGGACTTAGTCCCATTTCATTGCATTGGGGATTTATCTGCAAAGCTGGAGGCTGATGACAGTCTTTCAGGCAGGTTTTCCTCTGGTTTTAGTCCTGATTTATACAGGTAGCAACAACAATATCAGACAAAAGTCTGTGAGCAGGCAGAGATGAGAAGAGGCACCGGGGAGAGAGGCACCCGCGTGTGTGTTTATCCATTTATGAAAATAGGGAATCTAGAGGCAAACATGCTCAGCAGTCCCTTGGTGCAGATAATTGAAAGTGAGCGCTGAAAGCATGCTCTCCCGTTTCATGCTCCAAGGGTTAACAGTCTTCTGGGGCACTTAAGATGAAGCTCCTTTGAGAGTCCACATGATATCTCCTGCCTATCCCTCAACCATTACTTTGTTTCTCCTTTCAGTAAATTCTTATTATTTAGGACAGAGTGGTGGTTATTTTTCCTTGGCAAAACTCGTGCTGGCTCACCCTTCACATATTATATTCATCAAGAGGCTCTACAGCTTTCCCTAAGGATCTTTACTGCTATTTTTCCTGGTAGTGTGGGGAGGGACTGGGAGTCCTAGGAGAACCATTAGTTCTTTTGAAAGGATTGGTATGGACCTGGCCTCCTTCCAGTCCCTCTGCTGCAGAAATTGTAACTTATCATTTATAAGCATACATTATTTTTGTTAGCAGTTCAGCTCCTTCATTCTCAGTTCCTTCAACTTTTCTGGATGGGTGCCATGGAAACACAAATGATTTATTATAATTTAGTGGTTGGGATTGAACGAGCACCTCTTTATCACCATCTGTACATCTCCATCAGCTCCGGGCATGGTGCAGAGAAACCCAGCCTCAACACCTAGTGCAGGAGGAATAGTAGGATCCAGCAAAGGGATAAAGAGCATGTTCAGCATTGGC
The DNA here is from genome assembly GCA_024733675.1 of Psilopsiagon aymara. Taxonomy (NCBI): domain Eukaryota; kingdom Metazoa; phylum Chordata; class Aves; order Psittaciformes; family Psittacidae; genus Psilopsiagon; species Psilopsiagon aymara. The sequence goes on from JANRGW010048346.1 coordinate 9,906, forward strand.
TGCTGAAGTTGCCCAGCCATGTAGCAATGGCAGCAGCCATTTTACTCTTGATATGGGGGAAGAACCCAGCTTGCTGTCTCCTTCACACCTTTCTTAAGTGTGTTGAGTTTTTGAACTGGAAGGAGTAAAACCAAGAAATGCCTCTCCTTCTGCATGCTGCAATACAAACATATTCATATATTCAGGCACCCTTCAGGGCTGGTAAAGGATGTTACTCCGCATTAGTAATTTTGGCGGTGCACCGAGGTACATGCAGTGTCCCATGTCTAGCTGAATCTCAGCCTTTCCTGTGAAACTGATGTGTAAGACCATGTCTTAAACTTGTTTCCCATTATCTGAACTTTTGCTGCTTTGCTTTGCGACTCTTCTTGCTGTCCTGTTGGCATGGAAATAGAAATCAGAACCGCGACTGAAGACCCTTCAATGTCTGCTCAGTGAACCCTCCCTCTTCACTGATGTTTACAGATTTTTTTTTTCCAGTTGCCCCAGATATTTTCTTCCACTCAGTAGAAGAATCTCCTCAGAAATATTGCAATACAAGAAGTAATGAATCTGTGCCGTTCTATTGCACGTAAGAATGCTACATGTGCTGTGCTAATGGATTTATTAGATAGAGTAATGCAACAAGCCTGCTGCTACCTCACATCTGCATGCACCTGTGGACACACAGAATGCTGCCTTATGTTAATAGCAGGATGGCCAAATAATACAGGGCAGCAAACTTTCTCTCCTGAGGTTATTTTGCTGGTGCAGACACCAAGACCGAGCCATTTAAACTAGAAGATGCAGATCCCTGAGGCTGAACATAAAATATTTATATGAAGAGACCATGGACCAATAAATTTCAGTTATAAATGTTTACAGCTGAAGGTAGTTATAAATAACCTCCAAAAGCAATATTTCAATTTGCACTTATTGTACTACATGTTATATTTTCAGGAAACAATAATAATTGTAGCAGGACATGGAATTAGCTCATGTTTAATGAATGATTACCCGGTTTATTTGTGATCGTTATAACATCAGGACACAATTAAAACTGTGAAATGTTGTTTATTCTGGAGAGATGGGACTGTTTCTCCCTGGCTACCATTTATATGTCCGCCAATGTATAATCTGTTCATTAAATCGTGACAGAGGTGGGTAATAGATTTGTCTGACAATTCCTGGTTCTTGAATTCCCAGTCATCTGACTTCAGCTGCGCAGGCTTCACATGGTCTTTGTCAACAAAGAGTTAAAACCAGGATAAAATTTACTCTTCATTGAGCTTAATGGCCATCTCCTACTGATCTGCAAGAACCCAACTGTAGATCATCGCCAGTCTTTCTCCACCTTTCCCTCTTGAGTGTTCACTCAGCATGGCTGCTTTCTCCTCATCTTCTTTAACTTCTGTATCTCTCATAGGGCAAGGCATAGGTTTGTTTCTTTGTCATCTTGCTATTAAGCACTGAGTTTTAAAGAGAGAAATACATTATGTGGTGACACAAATGTAAATGCTGTGTCGACTTCTATGTTAGGTTGATCCAGCCTTGTCTGGTTCACGGGGGGTGGTTTATGCTATAAAAATGAGTTACTCTTGGTGTGAGGCAAGCACCTGCTAATAAATTTGATTGTCACTCTCACCTTCTGGTGACTACAGCTGTCCTGTGGCAGGGACCAATAAGCTTTTTCCAGATGGGGAGAGCTCTTGGGTTGTCTCTCTGGCAAATCAATCTCAGATAGGGTGGGAGATAAGAGGGTTACCAATAACTCCATATTGACTTTGAGTTCAAGTTGGAGGACACTTACCTAACCTGAAGCTCTAACAGTCGGGCTTTACCTTTCACTAGGAATGGCACCTGTACAAAACTGTAAAGCACAGTCCTCAGGGTACTGTGAGAAATGCACAGAGAAGAAGAGACATCTACTGAGGATGATTTATCCACCCTTGTCATAGGATGCCATGAGTCTTCTCCTAGGGAGGCTTATTGCTTGCTGTTCACTGTAGACAGCACTCTACAACAGTCTCTGACTGATGAGCTCTCGCTAGTCAGACAGCTCTTGCGTGGCTAAATATGGTGAAATGACATCTGTCCCCTCTAATGTTTTTGATACCCTCTGAGTGTCTCTAGTGTTGCACACTGTGATAATATTTCCCTGCCTTCTTTTCTGTCTGTCTTTGTCTTTCCCCAGTGCTCTGTGTCTGGCTGCCTTTATCTAGCCCACATGTCTCTGTGGAGAAACGACTGACTTTGGCAGGAAATATATTCTTAGCCTTTGCCGGAGAGGACATGACTTACTGCAAGGAGAGATGGGAGCTGTAGACAGGGTGAACCACAGTGCAAGGTGTCTCCAAAGCCCTGTAGAGAAAGGTCTTAGGTGTTTCTTGGCCAACCTGGTATTCAGGATATCCCTGGGTACATGAAGATGCCTGAGGGGTGATGCTTTAGAAGTGAGGTACCTCTATAACTTCAAGGCATGAGTCTTCATGATATTGCTGCGATTGTGTTGGTTTAAATATATAGAATCATAGAATCATAGAATAGTTAAGAGTTGGGAAAGACCTTAAGATCATCAGGCTCCTGCTGTGGGCAGGGACACCCCACTCTAAACCATGTCACCCAAGGCTCTGTCCAGCCTGGCCTTGAACACTTCCAGGGATGGAGCATTCACAGCTTCTTTGGGCAACCCATTTCAGTGCCTCACCACCCTCACAGTGACGAACTTCTTCCTTATATCCAATCTAAACTTCCCTTTGCTCCAACAATTCCATGTCCTTTTTATGTTGAGGACACCAGAACTGCACACAGTACTCCAAGTGAGGTCTCATGAGAGCAGAGTAGA
>JANRGW010048348.1:0-16101 GCA_024733675.1 Psilopsiagon aymara
TATCTCAACCTGTGGGAGTTGCATTCTTTCAATTCTCCATGTAGCAAACTGTGTGGCTGATTTACGGCCTAAACCACGATAAGATGATAGCATGATTACTGGCAGCATGATTAGATGATAGTCTATTACTGTCTTGTGTAAGCTGGAGGTTAGAGGGGTGTAGTGTTTGTGTAACTGGGAACCCTTATCTGCTTATTAATCTTCTGAGGACTTGAAAGTTAAACTATGTATTTGTTTCTCTAACTTAAAGCTGGTGTGTTTCTGCATATAGGAGATGTTACAAGACTGCTTGCTGTGGGGTGGTAAAAAGGTGACATGTTTTTTCAGTTCATATATTTTATATGTTTTGTATGACTTGTGGAGGAGTCCTCCCTGTCGTGACCCTCTCACAGACTGATGACTGAATGTATTCCATGATTTGGACTGTTCTGATGTTGCATAATTGATGGTAGTTGCTTTTCAGTAAATGTCTTGTGTTTTAAATATATTCAGAACTGTTTCAGTGGGTCTGATCCTAGACCAACTGATGTGGGAATCAGAACTCCTAATTAAACATGTATTATTTCTTGTAATTGTTAAAGGTTTGTGAATAGCCCACGTATTTCCACCCACAAAACCCCCAAAGTGTTAACGGTGCAAAAGCACTGTTCAGTAGTAAACCTTCTAATGGGCTGTGGCTAACCATGTTGTTACATGGGCTGGTTTAAGTTGATTCAGCCACTGATGATTTTTGTGAAAGCCTCTCCTTCAGAATTCTGCCAAAAAATACTACTGTGGGACAACCTGAAAATACTCATAGGTACTGTATGCTTATTGACTAGATCCAGCTGTAGAGAAATACTCTTTCATCATCTTTGCTCAGGAAGAAGCAATATCAAAATTGTTTAATTTGTGCTTAACTTCCAGTAATCAGTACTGTTAGAACAATTCAAATGGATCAGTTTATTATATGACAGTGAAACAGATATAAATCAGGAGAGACCATGAAATCATTTAATCTGATCTCTGCAACCTGACCTTTTCAGCTAGAGTATTTTATCTTCAAGAGATCTGCCATGATCAGGACCACAATCAGGTATCTGTTTGTCAGGGAACTGGCAGGATGAAATATGCCCTTGCAAGCAGTCTGGAGGAAGAATAAGGTGAAATCCTGCTAAGATTAATGCTACTGATCTGTGAGAAATATTCCTGTCATGGGAATAGTCTGGCACCTATTAGAGCATTCTCTGTGGCTAGAAGAGGAAGAGATACCCAGTCCTTTTCCCTTGGCATCTGTCTGATGTTTGGTAAGAATCTACGAAGCCACTTGTGTCTTGGAGAAGAATATTGTTTCTGATCTGATCAGTTCCCAAATTTAGGCAGAAGTTCCTAAGTTTAGGAACTGATTTAGTTACTCCTCCACCACAGACTTGTGCGTGGTATAAAGATGTAGAAAACAAAGCAAGCTGCTTATTTTCTCAAAAGCTGTAGAAGATTTGTAATGCATAGTTTCACAGATATATACACACGAAGGCTTAAAATATTCACTGAAGCCATCTTGCTCTTTTTCGCATTCTGGTCCTTCCTACCACTGAAGAATTTCTAAGGAAACATGTTTTCTACATGGCCTTCAGAAGTATTTCATAGGGCACTCTCTTCAGAATCTGTTACCTTTTGGAGAAATGGCCTTGGTAAGTAAGGAAAGACTGGAGTGTTTAAAAAGTAATCTTGTCTTTTTGCTTACCTTTAGTTTTCTCTAGAATAATGAAAATAATGAAAATTTGTTTTATCTAGTTAGTTGGTTATTAATAGAAAGACACTGGAGGAGAGATTAGGCAAAGAATGTGTCAAAAGTAGCTGAAGGTATAGTTAAATATAATCTGTGGTTATAGTGAACAGTTCTGGTAGGCTTCTCAGTGAAAAAAAGGCCAATTTGGATTTAATCCAAGGGCTAAAAGGCACAGGGTTTTTTTGTGTTTAGGCTTTGTGTTATTTGTCTTAATCCAGCCTTGTAACAAGCAGCAACGCGTCATCAGAATCAGTGCATAGATTGCATTTATTTTTAGTTTGGCTTGCTTTTTTTGTATCAGGCCACAGAGAATTAGGCACTCTTTTTACCTTCTCTCAACCTGTGGCTCATCTTTTTTGGTTTGGTTTTTGAGATGCTGCTGTTTGCCTCCTCCTTCCCAGCTGTTCACTAGAAGATTCAGGATTGAAGCCAATTCATTTGCTTTCCTACTTTATTACCAAAAATGGTAAAATTTTGCCAATGTTGTAATTTTCCCACTTCAATAATAGATAATAAAGTTGCACGTGGGAATTTTTGCATATCTTCAATTTTTTGAGTGTGGGTGGAATACTATTTCAGGCTCTTACTCTGAAATGCTAAAACATGAAAGACTGTATTATGTATTTTGTCCCCATGATAGCCAGTATTTTTAGCTTATTTCTGATTTATCTGAATCCGAGATAAGCTATAAGAGGCACAGAAGCAAATGGTCATGTATATGCCCTGGGGTTCCTTTCTTTAAGCGCCTTGGGAAGACAAAGTTTTTGAGACATTTGCTGTGTAGAGAAGAGGGGACAACCCTCCCCCAAACTTCCGGGAAATGTAGGTATTTTCTTTTTGTCTTTTACCAGAGTAGGAAGTTTTTTGACATCATCTGTAATTGAGTTCGATAGGAACTAGTTTATATCCGTGGATGACAAATTCTATTGAATTTAAAGACATGTAAATAGTATATTGTACAAGGTGCTTCATTTTAATTGTATTTTTAAATGCTGTAGAGCTTTATTAAAAATATTTTTTTGCAAGTGGAGAGCAAAAATGTGTTCAGATTCGTGTACTGTACCCAGGGCCAGGTATGGACATTGTGAGGAGTTGCTAAAGGACTCTGGATTTTGAGTTACTGTAAGTTTTAAGGTGCAAAGATAGTATGACATATATGACGCAAGAATTCCTTCAACTGCGCATGTAATCTCCATCAATGTTTTTGTAAAGGAGATGCAATTTGCTTTGAAGAATGAAAAAAATAAAGCTAAACCCCTCCAGAAGATTAACTAATCTGTCCATTAATTTATATGTCAGGTCATTGGAAGGTAAAAAATCTTTTAAATACTTCTCTTAGCATTCCGAGTCGTATTGCTATGTTAATATTTTATGTTTCTGAAATCAAATGCCTTTCTGAGGTAACAAATAAATCTTTTGGCTTCCTAAATGTATTGACTGAATTTTATTTTTCCTTCTAACAGTTTTATTAAAGTACATTAGATGCCATTTAGAAATGGTAGCATGTCATGGGAATATGTAATACAAGAATAAGTCTAGGGTACAGGCTGATAGTTCAGAGATTCAGCCTATAAATAGAATTTTTCAGCTACCACATATAATCTTTGAAAAGGCTATCTAGTTTGGATTTCGAACAAGGAATTGGATGCTGAAAGGTGATATGTAACTTATTCTCTTCTAAAAATCGTAAATACTTCTGTCATAATTTCTTGATGTGATCAGAAAAGAATGTTCTCCTTCCACAGAATATTCCACTTCAGTGGAGTTCTTTAAGTTATAGATTTTTAGCAGCTGATAAATGTTCTAAGGATGAAGTATTCTAGTAGCAATCAGCCGTAATCTGTGATTGAAGTGTAGCCCCTCAGGACAACTGATCCAGTCTGATACCTATTTCTGAGAACTCGCTGCATGCCAGGTCATGTGGTGATGGTAGCCGCTTCCTATGGCTGGTGTCTTCTGTGATGCTTCCTAAATGCTTCTCCAATACATTACTCTGCACAGGCTTTTTTAGTTATATTGCATGCGTGAACACAGACACACACACACTTTCTTGGTGCCACATCATGCCTGATAATAGTGTCTTCAGTCTACTTCATGATCAGCACAGATTTCTCAAGGTTGACTCCTGTCGAACCAGCTTAGTTTCCTTCTATTGAAAGGCAATGAATTTAGCTTAAAAAGTGGGTGTCTGATATTTTGTCTGTAAAACTTTTGCATGCAACATTTTCAAATTCAAACTGAGGAAGATTAATCTAGATGAAAGTGCTACAAGATTGGTGCAGAAGTGTTTGGAAAGTCATACACGGTGTTGATTCCATTCTAAAATGGAAGAACGCATCAAGTGAGTTTCTGCAGAGTTTGCCCCAGGGCTAGCACTACTCAGTGCTTGCATTAATGATCTGGATGATGGAATACAGAATATACTTATTAAATTTGCAGACTGCGCCTGTCTAAGAAGGATTAAGAGGTCTTGTAAGGACAGAGTTAGAATTCAGTGTTATCTTGAGAAATTGATTTGAAGAAATAGGATGCTGTTGAAAAGGAACAAGTGTAAGGTATTGCATGAAGCAAAAGGAAGAACAACTGCAGAAGGGGATTTTGAGGTTAAAGTGGATTACAAGCTGAAAGTCAGCCATGTCAACTAGATATAAAGGAGGGGAAAATACTTTACTGGGAGGTGTAGACAAAAGTGTATGTTGTTAAACATGGAGTAATTCCTGTGCTTTACTCATATAGACTGACCCTTGGGCTCTACTCAGCCCTGTGGGTTCTAGTGGTGAATTCCAATGTGTCAAGAAGGTTGTAGACTAACCTGATACAGTCAAGTGGGGAGCAATGAAAACTAGATTTAGGAATAACAGTGTGAGTAAATATCTGCTATATGTTTCTATTTTTAGCTGTAGATAGTTGTTTTAGAGAATGAGAGTAAGCCTGCACTACTTTAAGATCTTTCCAATCTGAGTGGTAAATTTAGTACCTTCTTGGAAAAGTCAGATGATACGGTATCCTGGAACTGACGCCTGGACTGATCATCCAGCACCCTGATTGCGGTGGATGCACACATATGAGATAGCTCACATTAGTTTACATGGGGGCCAGCTCTGCAGCAAGTGTCATGTCTCTGACTCACACAATACTACCTGCATGGCTGCTGTAGTCTTCTCATAGAGAATGTGCCCTATGGTCCCCTTCTGCACCTGCGGAAAGCAAGTGTCTCACCCAGCCAGAAAGGCTGGGTATCCCTGCAGCTGTTTTACAATTTACAGTTGACATGGCACTCACGTTTTTAATGGATTTGAGGTTTCGCTAATGGAAAATACCCACCTTGTTGACAATTCAGTACTGTATTTCACACACTGGTAAGTCTGTACTCTATTCACACACTACTTGATGTGGGTGCAAGGATGCTCAATATCAGCAGTTCGCTGTCTCTTGCATGTAGGCCAGCAGCATGCTTTGAAGGTGAGCATAAAAAAAAAAGAGGGTATCTTTGTGGTTTGTTAGAATGCTGAATGTATGAATGATGCCTTTTTTAGGTAGCTGTTAACCTGGAGCCCTCTAACCTGCAAGGTCATCAGTTGCTAGCTGTGATAATCAAACTGCAAAAGAAATCAAGAAAACATTCGAGGAAAAATCATGTCAAGTTTTAAATTAAGAAAACAAAATTGTTAAAATGTTTTCTAGATAGACTGAAGAAATAGATATTAATGTAGCCTCTTTGTTAAGTAGAGCAGGGAAGAATATATGCTTTTGGAAACAAAGAATAATGTCTGAGAAAAGGACACTTCACTGATGAGTGCTGTAGAGATCCAAGCTTGAGTAATTTATTTTCCTGAGTAAATGTATATGTTTCAATAATGCTGTTCCTTCAGAAACATATATAAATCTGTATGTTTAAGCTAACAGTTGGTATTTGGTAAAGCTTTTAAACTAGAGCATGAGGTTGGAGTACAGTGCATATGTTTGTGATTTTCTTGGACTCTGTAAGCCTGAGGAATGCTCTGCACACATTTTTAGGAATCATCAGAGAGAAAGTCTTTCGGCCTTTTGACGGGTAGTGTTCCTCTAAGGCACTACAGGTAATCTGAAGGGACGCAGTCAGGAATTTCTCTCAAAATATTTGTGCTGTACTCACCGCACCCACTCACTTGCTTAATATAAGATTCTGTTGAAAAGCTTGTGTGCAGATGTAGAGATAATAGAGTCATGTAAAGAAACAGTAGACTGTATCTCACACCGTAGGAATTTAAATACTTGTTATGGATAGATCATTTTTGTGTGAGGTAAGTAATGCATATAGAATCATAGAATAGTTAGGGTTGGAAAGGACCTTAAGATCATCTAGTTCCAGCCCCCCTGCCATGGTCAGGCACATCTCACCCTAAACCATGTCACCCAAGGCTCTGTCCAGCCTGGCCTTGAACACCGCCAGAGATGAAGCATTCACAACTTCCCTGAGCAACCCATTCCAGTGCATCACCACCCTTACAGTGAAGAATTTCTTCCTTATATCCAAGCTAAACTTCCCCTGTTTAAGTTTGAACCCGTTACCCCTTTTCCTATCACTACAGTCCCTAATGAAGAGTCCCTCCCCAGCATCCCTATAGGCCCCCTTCAGATACTGGAAGGCTGCTCTGAGGTCTCCATGCAGCCTTCTCTTCTCCAAGCTGAACAGCCCCAACTTTCTCATGACCTAACAGGTTTTCAATTCCTATATCAGAGATTGTTTCTTGAAGATATGAGTAATGCTGGCAGTCAGTGAAGGTGGACACAGTACTTGTGTAGGTTGGTTGGAGCTGCAGAACTTTAGCCATAAGGCACAGTGTAAATTTGTACATAAAAACTTCTACACGTTGCAGAACTTAACACTAGTGGTGACCCAGTATCATACTGTATTCAGTAAGCTGAAGGGGACAGTAGGCAATTTCCGTCAGGTGTCAGTTCCCCAAATCTCTTCCTTTTATCAGCTGTACCTGTTCCCACTGGCGATAGTGTCATCATGTTGAAACTGGAATTGCATGTTTCTGATCTTAACTTGCTGGCGTGTGACAGCGTGATTAAAAATGTGTCTGACTGGTGGTCCACTTGAACACAGATAAAGGACAGTGCTACAGACTGAAGAGCTTCCTCTGAAAATTCATCTAGAGTTTTATAAAAGAAAAAATAATTGGTGGATTTCAATCATCAGACATGGTGGCAACAGTCCATGATATAAATGGCATTTTGATCTCTGTGCAGGATGTCTGGCTGACCTGAAAACTCAGGCCAATTTTTCATATTTACCTTTGTTGGTAGAGGTACAAAATTATGTATTGTGTAAAAGATAAAAAGTTACTTTTGTTTTCTCAAAAAGTGAGTATCTATCATCAAATAAGGTCTTATTAACTCATCTAGTGTCTAAAAAAGACCTTATGCATAGCTGTATATATCTTCTAATACCTTTACTTGTTCTCAGTCCATGTGTCTTTATTTACTGGTATATAGCTAGAAAAATACAGTTTTTAGCTGATGTGCTCAGCTGTCATGTATTGTTTAGTCCTTGTGTGAACTGTTACAAATGTGTCCATGTGTCTTAATGGATCAGTTCATTCAGAGATAGTACTAAGTTGCAACATTTAATCAGATTAGTTCTTTGTTTTCATGATAAATCAATAAACATCTCTTTTGATCATGTACATTACCCAAGTTTCGAGCAGAAGGAAAGCAAGTACCAAGAATGAGAAACCTTTATGCATCTTCCAGAAAGTCCCTGTGCCAAGTTTCACATTTACTGCACATTGTTTCCAGGTGTACATAGCAAAAATGCTGTTGCTATTCACTGCTATTTTGTATTTTCTGTTTTGAGCTGAGGGATTGGTGTTTTCAGCAAAAATTTACCTGAGTTTAATCTGTCCCTTCCCATCAACTAATTCTATAATCTGCATTACCAGAATTCCTTACAGTTTCTGTTGCTGTTATCCCTACACCACCTTTGTGACAAAGGTGAAATGCCATTATCTGTGGTTTGCAGGTGAAGAATAGAGGTCCAGAGAGAAAGAGATCATGCACCAGATGTATAATGCTCCTAGGTGTTGGTACACGCAGTAAGGGATGTGGCGGTCGAAAATGTGGTGTGGGACTGCAAGAGTGGGGTTCGCAATGCTGTTTTAGTCATGCAGGTTATGCACTCTGTGAATTAAGCACCGAAGAATGAGCTTTGCAGCAGTGTCAGTGTGTAAGAGCTGAACCTTGACACTCTTTTGCAGCTCTTCTAGGAGTGTTTTTGCTAGGATTCACCAGCTGTTACCTTTCCTGAGTGTAAATAGCTGTGATTTCCTTGTAGGTATGGGTGACTGCTTGTTTAAGTACACAAGTGATGAAAATAATTATAAAGGTGCTGTTGAAGAAGTGTTAGAACAATTCTTCAGGAAGTGGGAATGAAGACCAGGGTCATTCTAAGCCTGAAGGGCTTTGTCCTGTGTCTCATTTGGGAGTGACCTGCCCTTGAGCACGAGGCAGGGCTTTGGGTGGTTGCTTGCTGCTGTGACTGCTGAGGGCATGTCATTAAATGATCTTTGGCAGCCTTGTGAAAAACAAGAGAAATCATTTGTGCTTAGAGGTTGGATCTACTTAATAGAGATGGTATAGACCAAAAGAATGTGATATTCTTGGGTCACAGGTAAGAATAACTGTAGTCCAGTGTGGACAGTGTATTTGGGAAATTCTGGTTTCAGGTGATCTTGTTAATTTAGGCCTCAGTAACTTGATAAAAATCACATCTTAAACTGCTGAGTTGGAGTCAGTGGGTTATTTCTCTCTATAACTTAAAAGTAGATTTAAGCCATTGGAGGAAGTGCTGCTTCACAGACTGTTCATTGACTGTGCTGCTATTGCTGCTTACCCAAGAATTTGCATGTTTGAAACTGATTTTACAAATAAAATTGCCCATACTTTGGTGACTTAAACTTGCAAAGGGGGAAGGGATAGCAAACAGCATCTTTCAGTATTGCTTCTTTTCTGCTGCTGCTCTGGCTGTAATGCAGAGGCAATTTGGTTGGGCCTTCCCTTTTTTTGCTACTCAAAGGTTGGGTTTTTTTAAATAGAAATAGAGAAGGCAGAAGCAGTGATTGCTGCAGGGAAGTACTATGGAAACCTGTCACGACAACAGTTTCAACTGAAAGTGAATCTTCAGCTGTTTAAAAAGTCAAAGTGTTTGTCACATTCTAGTGTCTCCTCTGGAGGCAGAGTTGGAGAGGAAGGAAATATATAGAGAGGTGTGGAAGAAAAATGACATATTCTTGCTTTTCACTTGGGGAATATGCATTTCCGGGCTCAGCCTTGCAATCATGTATCTTGCAATGGACTTATTATTTGAGAGCTAAAATTGCCTAATTATTTAATGTGTCCTAATGTTGTGCAAGCACTATTGTCCTTTGTGGTTGATGAGACACATTTGCTGTAAAATCTAGCTTGTGTTTCCTACTGCTTCTTTTTAAAGAAAACATGGGTAGAGTCTTCCGTTCTTGGAAGGAATTATTCACTGAATTCAGCTGAAAGCAGGTTACTGTTGGTGCATACAGCAATAGTTAAATAAATATACCTTTAGCATACGTGTCAGTTGTTGGTGATTGTCCATATTTTCCAGATGGAAAATGTGAAGCATGATGTGAATATGTTAGATCCCCAGTCACTTTGTATTTGCTCTCTGTGCCCTTGCTAGAGAAAATAGCATCAAATGCGTTTTGTTGTTACCGGTAAAGTACACAGAAGACAAAAAATGACGTGAATATGCTACTGCTAGTAACGTTATGATTGATAGATTCACTTTGGTCTCCTGGTACATCCACAGTGCCTTTTAAAACTTGGTAGCTGTTCCAGCATGGTAGTGTCGATACAGCTAGATATATATGTGAACATAAATATTTCTGAATTAAAAAAAATGTTTGGAATGCCAGTGAGTAATCTCTAAAATAAAGTGTTCAATGGCACTACGTGGGGATATTCTGAAAATGTGCAGTGAATTCAGATACCAAAGTATTTCACATCCCTGTGGTCACTGAAGTTCCTGGGCATATTTTGTAACGCCTGTTGGTCATGTTCACTGGTACTAGAAGTATTGGAAAGCAGGACCTAGTAAAGAGAGGCTACGTAAAGGAGATACGTTTTTTTAACTCAAAAAGCACGGCTTTTCTTAAAGGGTTTTTAAGAAAAAAAGAGTATAAGAAGTCATTTTGGTGTTGAAATCATTCTGAACTAGCAGTTTAATCTTTTATACTGTGTAAACATAGGAAAATAGAGGCTTTCTTTTAAAATTAACAGAAGTTTTAATTTCACACTGAGTTTTTACTGCTGAGTTATAAACCCTTGAAAAGAGTAGACATGGCGATAGTCTCTTTTGTCCTGTAAGATGCTGATCTTTCAGATTTTGATGAATCTCTGTGCAGTTATTAAAATGTGTATACCGAATTGGAAACAGATTATGGGATTGTGCAGAATTTGCTTTCAGCTGTGATATAGAAAGCTTTGTATCACTTTGCCATTGTGCACTTGCCCTATATAGAGGAAATTTAGAAAGTTTAATGCAATTAATGTCCAACTGTGACACAGTATTTTTGTGGAATTCTTCACAGCTCCTCTCCTGTGTAAATGGTTAATCAATGTGGATTGACAGATTGTGTGTCTGGGGTTTTTCTTTCTTTTTTTTAATCCTGTAGGTGTTTGTGACTCATAAATGCAGAATTAGAATGAAAATCTGGGACTGGATAATGGAGTATTTGCAAGTACTTTACTGCACTTTTCAGTGCAGCACAACAAATAGCTTGCACTTTCCGGTGTTTATTTGTAAGGATTTATTATTCTGTCACCCTCCTAATCCCATCATTTCTGTGCCTGGTTTTATGATAGTGCAAGAAAGTGGTTTATAAATAGTTTCTATAAATGGGTATTCCTGAAAATAAATCTGATCTGAACAATATTTTTATATAACTGTCTTTTATGGTAAAGTAATAGGTGAAAATTGAGAAGTCATTAATGTTTTATTTCCCTTCACTTTGCTATGAATCATCACTTAACTGTTTGCCAAAATCTTTATACCCTGTTTAGTGACAATTTAATGTGAGAATCAGCTGAATAGTTTTTAAATTCACTCATGGTTCTTTTCTTTGAAGATTCATCTTGATTAATTGGGCAGTTGCCAACAAAATGTTAAAACTTAATATTCCCTTGTAGATGGGATGTTCTAAATACATATTAACTTAGAGCTTGATAATGCTTTTTGAAGAATATGGATAGCTTTACTGGTCCAGAAATTGTAGATATTAAATGAATTCTAAAGAATTAGCAGCTATTCATTATGTTAAGGTAAAAAAAGAAGAAGTGAGAACACCTTAGAAAGCTCAGAAACCACTTTGTGTGTTAGATCTTCCCATTGAGACTAGTTATTTTGAAATATGGAACAGTTTGGTTTCGTACCAATTAGTAAATGTTATTTGTGATCACTAAAAAATTATTCCTCATAGAATGCCCATAATGAAAACACAGGAATGTTTAATAACATGGAGTTCAGCTTTTTTACAGACAGAATTGATTTTAAATTAGAGGCTGCTCCATAGTCTGCTTCTGTGTTCTGGTTATCCATCTGTTTAGGTGGATTCTCTGGGCTGGAAACATGTCGAACATTATGTCTTGGACAGCTCTGACCACAGTGCAAAACTGAAACTGCACCAAGACTAGATAATACCTGGGGCCACTGCTATGAACAGCTCAACTGTGAAAGGCTTTGTAAATAAAACATTCTGAAGGGGGAGAATGGAGGAGAATGAGGACAGTATGTGTCAATACGGAAACTAGAAACTGAGTTTAGGAGTTGAAGGTAGCTCCAAAGAGAAATATATGAATGGAAGGAGCTGTTATGAGAACAAGACTACAGAAGGACTGGAGGGTGGAACGGGAAATGGATACGGTGGAGCTGTGAAATAAGGAAGTGGTGTTTGCCTTGCTACGGATCAAGAAAGGCAGGCTAAGATTAGATCTTAGTTGAGGTAGGATTTGAATGAGAACCGTAGAGGTTTTTCTTTTAGCAGACATTACAGTGGTTTAATTATATGGGTCTAGTCTAGAGTGAGTGGTATCAAAACTGAAATAAGGTAGTCTTCTTCAAAATCCTTGTCCATTCAAGTATTTTATACCAGATTGATTAAAGTGATTTCTGATTCAGTTTAAATACTCAAGGTAGACGGCATGTATGAAATTCTGCTAGGATTCCAGGGATTCAGCTGAGCAGAGACTGACCCTGGGTTTTGGCTGGGTCTCTGTACAATTCATCCAGTTTTTTAATTGGTACTTTCGTGTGTCTGTCTCTCTTCAAACCTAAGATTACACTGAGGTTCTTTCTCTTCAGATAAGATAGTATGATACTGTTAAATGCCTCTCCCAGGCTGTAATTCTATTTGTGGTTTCTACTGTTGTCTGTTGATTGTTAACAGGTTCTGAAATAATGCAATTAGGTGGTCCAAGAGAAGCATATAACACATTAATAAGCCACATCTGCATAGGGCAGAGTAAAAAATATGATTGACTAGCCATGATGCTCATCGAAACAAGATAATAGAATTCATTTTGCCTTTTTCTCAGGTTAAAAATCTGCTCTTTGTCTTACTTTTCTCTGAAAAATGGGTGTTTTCATCGTGTTCTTGATCTGCTTACTCAGTGCCACAAGAAATTCCACATTATTGTGTATTTAGAGATGTTCTTATGGTAACAAAAGGTTTAAACTTTTTGTTGGCTTGAAATGGCACACAGAACTGAACAGTATGTTGCATTAGAAAGGAGGAATCTTGCATCAAGATGCTGTAGTTCCTAGGTGGTGAATAATGTCCTCTGTGTGGAACAGGTTATCCACTTAACTACTTATTCTTCTCCTCTTTTATCTCCCTTCTTTTCGTCTGCAGGTATTGGCCCAAATAAATTCTTACTTGTGTGAAGGCTTTAAAATGCTTTACTGGCAGATACATGATGTGAGGGATGGGGACTGGCTTTTTTCAGTAGCAGAACTGGATCCCAGATACATATGCAAGCTGCAGGCAAAGCTAGCCATAGTATTTCTTTTCATTTAGATGACTTAAGATATTTTTCTTCATAGTAAAGTTCTTGTATAATCTATTGTTGCCCATTTATTTTTAAAGAGACTACCTGTTTAGTTTTAAAAACACTAGAAATATATATTTTTCTTTAAATGTAGATCTAAATCTGTAACAGAAATAGGTCAGTCTTGTCATGCTTCTCCCAGTAGACAAATTTACAAGAGGGCTTGGAAGGCTGATCTTACTGTCAGGAGGTGGGTAACACTGCCAGCACTGAAGACGTTTTGCTAGGTGTTTGTACAGGCATTTTCTCTCGTTTGGTCTGGCCTCAGTGAAACTCAGCGAAAATGACTGCATGAGTCCATTGTTAGATTTTCCTGGAACTATAAGCAGATCTAGGAAGGGAAAATGGAGCAGGAGAAGGATGTCTTCCGGCTCATTTGAACTACCCTATCTCTGCCTTGCAAGGCCCTGAGCAACCTCATCTGGTAGACCCTCCTTGGAGCAGGGAGGTAGATTAGGTAATCTCCTGCAGTCCTTGCCAACCTCAACTGTTCTGTGATTTTGTGATTCTTCACCAAATTATCTGCAGAGCTGAAGTTTCCTTTAGATGAGTGATCAAGGAATTTGAACTTTGTATTAAGAAAAAAAAATGTTCTAAAATGCGATCCAGCGTGAACCTGACATTGATGGAGGTCTGTCTGTCGTTGAATATGAAAACAATAACTGAAAAGAATTTAAAATAAAGTAACTTTTTAAAGTTCATTCCTTTTAAGTATATAAGGGCACTTTGGAGCTGTTGACAGGAGGTGCACAGATTTCAGAAATGAGAAACTGTCACTTGCATAGGTAATGATTATCTTGTTGCAAAGACTAGCAAGAGAACAAGAAAACACAGATGGCTTTTGGTAGCTATTTAAATCATTCAGAGTATACCATTTAAAGGATATTTTTTCTGAACTTCAAGGTTTTTTGTAAACAGAGAAGAAAAGTATTATAAGCCTCCAGTAGCTGATTCCTAATCTTAATTGTTAAGACTGATTTAAAAGCAAAACCTGACATTTCTGTTTTATAATGGCTTTGTTCAACCAGTTAACAGAGTGAGCACGTACATAATGATGTTGTGAGATGGGAGAAAGCATCTGGTCACAAGCTGGTGTCCAAAGATCAGACTTAGTAATGGAATTGTGTCTTTATGCTTTTGTGCTTAGGACTTGAGTCAGCAGATGCAAGTCAAGGTTGCACAAGAAAGGTGCTGAAACCTTCCCCTTTACTCTGACTTTCATCATAAAGTGGTAGTTGTGTTCTTAACAGAGAAGCCATATTTTCAGATTGACTGGGCAACTGGTTCTTTATTGATGAGGGCTTTAGAGGTTGGTGAAGTTGTGTAAGACATTAGAGAAGCATTTTAAGAAGCTTGATTTGGCTCAGATGCCCCTATTTCCATGTTGCCTATTAGTTTTTATAATTTTGTATGATTTCTACTCTGCATTTGTACTCTTTGTACACTCAAATGCAGCATTGTAGGATAAAATTCGTAATTGTTGTGGTCTAGCTGATCTAGCTGATTTGTTCTCAAAGGTGCCAGATACTTTCTTCGAAATTGCTGTCACGTTGATAGCCTAAGGCTTGGTAAACTTTGGAATATTGCTTGATGTTTCATGAGATAATTCTTTACAACAGTTCCTGATGCCTTTCTGTTCCATTAGCTCTTAGCCATCTGTTGCTTTGATTACACTATTATAGAGAATAAGTGTTTTGGCAAGCTGTTTAGCTGTGTTGAAAAATCTTGCTTCTTTGCTTTCTAGTATTTTATTGCCGCTTTTTTTTCTCTCTCCCCTCTCCCTCCCTCAACCTTTGTAGTGCAATACTTCTTGTTATTTACTTCTGTTATTCTAAGAAAGAAAAGTCTGACCTAGTTTGAGGACATGATCAGTTTTATGGCTGTGCTTTATGACTGTTTTCCTTTCCTGTGAAAGTTCTTCTACCAAACAAAGTTGCTTATTCTAAGTATGGGCTCGCAGAAGGTAGATATGATAACCTAACCATATTTGAATATTTTGCTTTTTGCTTTGGGATTCTTGCCTCTTACAGCTTAAAATGTGCGTTTCTGGAGCCTAGCCAATACGTTATGTCAGTATTACCTTCTATAGAAAATTATAATATCTTAACCTCTCAGTCGTCTCAAGACTGCAAATGTCAAAACAGGAAGAACTGGAAAATCATTAGAAAGAAGTCTGTATTCTCTGGCTTTGCATTGTCAATCTGACCGTTTTGTGTATTGCTCAGATTTTAAAGATGAACAGTGCAAAAGACAGATGGAGTGATAATGAACATAGAGACATGCTTCGCTAAGCAGGTTGGTTTTTAGGAGTTGTGATGTACCAATTAATTTTTTTAAGACATGGACTTTTGGAAATAAAATACTGTTTTTAGACTGCAGCTGAATTTCATTGGCATTTAATTTTTACTTCTAGCTTTTTATTAATTTTTCCTGCATTGAAAATAGCTGAGTGATACTGCAGAGCAGGAATTGGAATTCCAACAATTCTCAGTGAATTGTTAATTCTGCTCAGTAAGTCATTTTGCCGTGGGTGAGTTTCCTTCACTGTTTATCTGCTTGAGCTCATGAAATTGAATTGCAACTTTTCCTTCTCACTCTTTTCACTTTGGGTGTCTGTAAGAAATTACTAAGAACTACTTGTAATTGGTAGCTGCAAGAGCTTACAAACCCTTCATAAATCACCCAGTCTTCAAGTAATAGTACTTGTCATTAGGGGTAGTAATTTTATTTATGGGAAAATTGTTTGAAGGAGGCAGTGTTTTGTAATGGTGGCAAGAGCGGAAAGTGAGGATTATCAGTCTCACAAGGGGTCTTTTTTATTTGGATTATTTAACTGACCTTGCAAAGCTGTACTGTGTTGGAAGTTGCAGCTGCTATCTTGTACAACCAAAATGAGCTGTGTGAAACAAACAGAGAAAAGTAACCGAAATAGTTCCCAATATAGTAGCTCAGTAAGCATGCAAGATTGGGCTGAAAGTTTAGGGAAAAAAAAAAAAAAGGTGTGTTTTTATTTTTTTTTTTTTTTTTTTTGAGAACATCTAAGAAAAAAAACCCAAACAACAACAAAAAAACCCCCAAACAACAAAAACCCACAAAACCACCCAAAAGATAAAAGACATCATACCCCCCGTATGAAGACAGGATGAGAAAGTTGGAGCTGTTCAGCCTGGAGAAGAGAAGGCTGCGTGGAGACCTCATAGCAGCCTTCC
>JANRGW010048349.1:0-13353 GCA_024733675.1 Psilopsiagon aymara
CTGTTATCCTTAACATCCCTAGCCAAGTTTAATTCTAAGTGGGCCTTAGCTTTCCTAACCTGGTCCCTAGCTTCCCATACAACATTGCTGTGTTCTTCCCAGGCCACCTGTCCTTGCTTCCACCTTTTATAAGCCTCTTTTCTCCTTTGAACTTTCCTCAGCAGCTCCTTATCTATCCAAGGAGGTCTCCTGGCTCTCCTGCAGCACTTCATTCTAGTAGGGATGTATTGCTCCTAAGCATGCAGCAGGTGATCCTTCATAATTTCCCTTTCAAAATACTAGCTCCTTGCTCTATGCTAAATAAGTTATCTCTTTGCTTTCTGGTCACATCTCCTCGAAAGTTTGGAAACTGTTACCAGGTTCCTCATGCTGTCATTTCAGAGCCAAGCCATTCACCTTTGAACATGACTCATAGGCTGTTTTCTTCCACCAAGTAATCATGAAGCTGGGTTTTCCCCAACATACCTTCTCTGGCTCATCCGTATCGTTCTGGTAATGAGGTGCTCAGAAGTAATTACAGCATCCCATGCCCATGGGATGCTGATTCCATTGGCCTGGTATGCTCACCTTTCTGTTTCCTCGTATCACTTCTCTGGATCTTCAGCCCAACCTCATGATCATGGTTCAGCTTCTGGAATGCTCTGCAATATCACAGATCTTCTTGCTGCCTATGTTCATCCTGGTATCTTTGTCAGCATAACTACTTCTGCCTGCCAGTGGAGCTTTTTTCCTACTATTTCCATGCCAAAAGGAGCTGTATAAATTGCTTTTTCTGACTCAACTCTCACGTGTTTTCCCTTTTGGTTGTCCAACTTGTCTTCACTGCTCTATGCTAGTCTCTCATCTTCAGTGGTCTTTGAAAACCTGTTAGCTCTCCCAGCCTGATGATGCTAATAACTTCCCAGACCACAGAAGTTGTTATTTATTTCCTTTAATATGATCACACTCATTCCTTGCAGTCACCTGGGGATAAAGAGAGGAAAGCCCAAGCAAAGCTTTTTACAAATCTGACATGCTCTCGTTATACTCTCCTAGCATGAATTATGGCAGCAAGCTCTCTTTCAATAGCTGGTGTACGTTCCTAAAGCAGAGTTGCTCTGCTAAAGAAGAACCTCTAACTCTCTCTGTTCAGGGGAGTTAACCCTGCGTGACAACGGCATCGGGGTCTGACCTAAAGGCTACACCTACTCCACTAAATTAAGTTGTGCCAAGGAATGGCACCAGTCACTGGAACCGCATCATAGGATGGATTGGGTTGAAAGTGACCTTAAAGATCATTTAGTTCCAGACCACCTGCCACAGAGCATGGACTCCTGGCCTTGAATACTTTCATGGCCGTATTAGCATTGCATTTTTAGCATTGTTGCTAGTGAGATTTTAATCCAGAATCACCAGAATTCTACTGAATGGTTTGGTATGGCCAGAGACACAGTGGCAAGTTCTATACTGACCTGAGAGTGGAGGTACAGGCATGGGCCACCCCAGCCAAAGTGCTGGAGGATATGCTTGCTCAATTGACAAATGTAATCAAAGTCTTCCCTTAAGCTGTCAACAGAGAGGCTGCTGCCTGTTTCATGTGTACTCACACAACTCAACTGATGCAATTAATTGTCTGAGTAACTTCAGAGAAATAGCAGCAAATTAATTTACTTTATCTGTTCATTCCAGCTGAGAGAGCCACAGTCAGGAAACAGTAGAGAAAGCATTTCACACACACTTCCTCTGTGGTGTAACATAGAGGGTAACTGCTAATGAAGCAGAGACAAGGGTAAGGACAGTTAGAGGCATGGGAAAGGTGACAGAACAAAACCAGGAAGAGAGTGTGCCCTCAGCAGGTTTTCCCCTCTTTAATAAAATTGTCCAACAAAATGTCACACCCATCTTCAAAATTGCAGAGCACTTTTTTTTTTTGCTATTATTATTTTTATTTTTTTTCTTTCCACCTATGAATTTTGCAGAAAGCATGAAAACCTTAGCAGACATCCAAGTCCCTGGGAAGCATTTAACTACCTATAATCACTTCTCACAGGTCATATGATATAAATCAGCTGATAGATTTCTGTTCTTTCCCTCAGCGATCTTCCTCTGAAACATACTGTTAGCTGTCTTTAAGGGGAGTGTTTATAAATGATAATACCAGTCCAGGATCCCAGGCACTTCCTGCAACCATGTGTTCCTTATTTGAGAGTATAGCATAGAATCATTGCTTCTTGTGGCATTTCCATATAAAAACCTCATGTTCCTGACTCTGAAATGCTGCATAACATTCTAACATTATGGTATTTCAGGGGAAAGAATTGCCTTTTTTTTTTTATTCATTCTTTTTCTAATAGGACTGGAGCAAAAATTTTTTTGGCATAAAAAGTAAATTCTTTTCTGGATCATATTATCTGAAGCCCTTAAGGAAAATCTTCCCAGCAGTTTCCTCCACCTGATCATAATGTGTCAAATTTGTAGTTTAGGTTAGAGGACTGCTCTGTGCTTTCCCTTCCAGCTTCATTTCACTTTCCTCCTTCTTTTCCAGGAGATGTCATTGCTTATCAATAAGATCAAAATAAATGAGGATTTAAACTCAGTGTTATTTTCATCTACAACTCAAGCAAACAGTAACACACATAAACACTGTCCAAAATCTCCATGGCATCGAGTGCACTTTGTCACTTCACAGGCAATGGGAACAAAAAGGCCTCAAAGTAAAAGAAAAGTGAGTTTCTTGGCATTGTGTGCTGCAACTCCTTGTCATTGTGATGATGATAGAAAACCAGATAATTCCATGCCTTTGAAATAAAATATCTCCTGCAGTTAATAAACACCATAAAATAATTAGTACTTCAGTAAAAAAAAGACATAATTTAACTCTTTCAACTAATTTTGTAGTATCTATACATTTCCTATTCTTTCACCTATGAATATTCTTGTTTTTCATTGAATTTAGATAATTGATGACAAGAGATTGTTTAATAGATATTCATTAATTTTTCCTTCAAATTTTTCCTTTCTTTCCCTTTTGAGTCTCTTTCTTGTTCTAAGCTTTGTAACATTTCTCTACGATACGCGCTATGTAAAATCTACATAGAGATAAGTCAAGTAGCCAACATATTCACAATAAAAACCCCTGAGAATAAGGAAAAGATTTCTTTTTTTTCTTTTCATTGTTCCCTAGAAAAATTGCTTGGAAATTCAAGAATTCTTTTGTTAATACTTTTTGAGGGCCTGAATGTTCAGCCAAGTACCTTTCAGAAACGAGGAACATTAGAAATAAGATCATTATTAGAAAATACATCTAATTCAATACGGTCCTTCGAGAGTACAAAATCTCTAGTTCAAATGAGGATTTGGGAAGAGTTCTGTTTCATTGCTGCAAGTTTCCATACCATAGGTGAGTGGGTGAACCTTAAGTAATAGAAAACACAGTTGTCTAAGTCAGTTAAAAAAAGTTGTTTCCTACACACATCCTTTTTTCATTTTTTTCTGGAAGTGTGGCCAGGTTTAATAGGATTTTACATGAATTTGAAATTCTCTGTCTGTAGTCTGCAGTCAGGACTCTGGTACGTACTCCTGCACTGTTAAGCAATCAAGCACCTCCAGCAATCAAAAGACAGGTCAAATGCTGCTGAAAATGAAAGGACTGATGTATAAATAAAGAAGAGCTTTTTAGAAATAAAGCTTTTTGTCATGCAACTTCCTCTTTTTTGTGTGCAATTATGAAAAATACAAATGTTTTGGTTTGATTAAGTTAAAAACCTAAAATATAGAAACTCACACAATTCCATCATCTGGAACTTTAAGAAAAAACCTAAACCAAAACAAAAAACTCATGATACAGCAGTCACTTCAGATGGCATCTCTGCAAGAGGCAGACTGTTCTTTCCACTCAGCTTCATCTTTTATTGCACAGAACTTTAGTGTGTGAAGATCTGAATACATCTTCAAATACCCATGGAAAATCTCTGGTGGAAAAGCAGGTCTCTTGGAGTCACTGACTTGGTCTACTAGGGCTCCAGGGAGTTCCTGTTTTGGAGGAGATGAGACTGCAGTGGAGGTGAGTACAGAGAAAACAAAAAGGACATAAAGTTCAGGACTTTGCTCTTTACAATGAACTGACCCTTGTAGATATCAGTATGCCCCTTCCTCACTCTTTCCTCTATAACATCATCCTGCTTTCCCAGAGGTTTTGGGGGTTTGGTGTGTTGTGTTTGGTTTGTGGGGTTTATTTTTAAGTACTTGACAAATGTGTGAATATAAGGAGAGAATAATAAGCTCTCATAACATTATTTTGCAACTGCAGGGGCCTAGCTTCAGTGCTGTTAGCTCTCTCTCTTTAAGTGTAGGGGCCTTTTGATCCCTGTAGCAGGAATTGTGGCATGCTGCAGGGAAGCATTTTGTAGCTTGAAGTATGTACTGGACATATTACAGATTTTCTACTCATCTACTTAGAAGTTTGAAGCAGAAAGATACTCAACTTAGAGGACCTGAAGGAGTCTTATTTGTCCTGAGCTCTGAATTTGATTTCTGTCCAGAACATCCAAAAGGGAGAATCTGCTCATTCTCTATTTTTGGAATTATGTTCTATTTACAGTTGCTCTGGAGTCTAGAGTCAGTACAAAGCATTCTAGCAGATGCTTTGTGTGGTCTTTAAACTCTTGCAAGCCACAAAGGAAGGGAAAAAGAAGAGGATTTATTCATTCTAAGGCCAAAGGCTTTTTGGATTATTTAGAATCATCTCCAATGTAAACCAGTCGTATGATTTCCATCCAATTCCTTCTGTCCTGAGCTCAGCTGCTTCTGTCAAGGATGCCAAGCACTTGGAGACGATGACAGGTAGGGGAAAGAGCTGCATATGGTTAAATGTAGCTAATAGCATCCGGATGATGCATATATAGAACAGGACAGATGATGTTGTAATGGAGGAGTGGCATATGTTCCCTGGCTGAAGAGTGTTGGTGGTCTTTACAACTGTTCTGTGGATGGCTTGTCTGGCATTTTCAGTCTCAGACTCGATAACGAGAGTCCCTGGTGGCCTTGGACAAACATACAAGGATTTCAGATTTCTGGTGGCCAAAGAAGGTTGGGAATCACGGACTTTGTTCAAGAATCAGATCTGCAGGCGAGTCACATTCCCCAGGGGCTACTGATGACAGCACAGCTAAAGTAGAGCTTCATCTTTTCCAGCTTGCCTGTGGTCTACCGCACAATTTGTTTGTTATGCTGAGCCTAAGGAAGATTGCCACTTAGAGCCAGCAGCAGCTTTGTCTTGAGGTACAAAAGTAGGCCACTCATTTGAGCAAGGGACACCAAGAGAGCCATGACCCCTCTGCTTATGACAGTGCACTTGAAACTGCCCGTCTGCTGTGAGATAGCAGCCAGGCTGGGCTTAGAACTAACTGTCCTTGAAGCACTTTCTCAATCAGTCCAGCTACAACATGGGCAGTAACTGGCTCTCAGAAGCCTTTCTCACAAGATTATCTTTCCCTTCCCGGAGCAAGGGATCTTGGAGTTGATCCTTCATTCTTACACTTATTTGCCACCGCCCTGCTGAAACAAGTGACTGGTTGTGTGCAAACTCCTCCTTTTCTCCTGAAAAGTCTAGCAAGCCTTGAACTCCTGGAAAAGTTATTATCCAAGGGCAATCCTCAGTTCAGCTGAACACATGCCCCCTGCTTTTCAGCAAGACAACTGCCCTGCAGCATATGTGCTGGAGAGATCCACATAGGACACAACAGGAGACCTGCCAGGGTCTTGTCAAGGCTCATCAGTATGCTGTTATTAGTCAAACTTCAGAGAAATCCAACAGAAGGTGGTAACTCCATCCACTGAACAGGCTGAGATAGCTGCAGTTGTTCAGCTTGGAGATAAGGCTCCAGAAAGACCTTAAAGCAGCTTCCAGTGCCAAAAGGGGTCGATAAAAAACCTTTCTACAAGGGCAGGTAGGGATAGAAGGGCAAGGGGGAATGTGTTTTAACTGTCAGAGGGGAGATTTAACTAGATATTAGGAA
Organism: Psilopsiagon aymara; assembly: GCA_024733675.1. NCBI lineage: Eukaryota > Metazoa > Chordata > Aves > Psittaciformes > Psittacidae > Psilopsiagon > Psilopsiagon aymara. Next base: position 5,997 of record JANRGW010048349.1, read on the forward strand.
AATACTCTTCTCTGTGAGGGTGGTGAGGCACTGGCACAGATTGCCCAGGGAAGCTGTGGCTGTCCTCGTAGTGTTCAATTCTCTAAAGCCTGTCAGATTGGACAGGGCTTAGAGCAATCTGGTCAAGTGGAAGGTGTCCCTGCCTGTGGCAGAGGAGTTGGAACTGGATAAGCTTTAAGTTCCCTTCTAACCCAAACCATTCTGTGATTCAAAGATTCTATGAAGTTGCCTCATCTGGCTGAAAGTGGCACATTTGGATCCCCATGTTCTCAATGGAGAGAAATAAACTTCCTTGGCACACATTGTCTGACCTATTTTATCACTTATTTTAGGAAGAGAGATGATAATCTTCACTGAGATTGTTCACTAGACCTCCACTGATTATGAAAGGAGAAGCCAACTCTGAAAAAGGTGATACAACATCTGAAGTTGTAAAGTAAAGAAACCCCAGGCCTGGGCTTCAGCTGGAGACCATTAACTAGTGCATGACCCAAGATTTCCCTATTTGCACAAGTTCAGTTGCTCCTCTGCTACTAGTAGGTATTTAAATATGGCTACTCAACAAAGTAGAAGTCATTTGATGAATGAAGCTTTACAGCAATAGCTCCAGTGGTCCATCTTAGCAAATTTAAGTAGAGCTGTTGAAAGGTGAGAAAGTACTTGTGCTGTAAACATGGGAACATACTATTAAATGACATGCCCACCCACTTCTTGGTCTCTTTCCACTGCCGAAGCAGTAAAAAGGGACCTTAGTGTAAGTGTGAATCCAGCTCTTGGAATGTTTTTCCATTTCCTTGTATTTACGTTAATGAACACTGACACTACAGACTCACATTCCCAGCTCAGTACTTCACCAGACTGACCAGCAACAAAACCAAGGAGATGAGACTAAACAGATGATTTGATGAGGGTTTTATTATTATTATTTTATTCCTTCAGGCTATGGAAAGAAAAGAAGAGAGAGGTCACACCTCTGATTTCAGTAAGATAACAGCTAAGTTCAGAGACAGGTTTAAGGAGAGAAAATAACCCTGAAATTCAAGGAAAATTATTGTCTGCAGACTAATTTAATACTATTAATTGGAAATGTTTTCCACTTGGTAAAATGTTCCTCCTGAAAAAGGTCAGCTTGCCTGGATAATGTCCTAATGCCTGACAGCAGATTGCTTTACCTGAAGTTTGACCAGGAATAAAAAGACGCTGTAAAAGACTCTCTTCTAAAGAGTCACTTTTAATAAGTCCTTTGCATACACGCATATGACTATGTAAGATGGACAATAAATGAAAAGCAACTCCTTTTTATCTATATGGTGGGTTTATTGCGTCCCCATGCCTCATGCTACTACATCCCAAACTGTAGCACCAGTGACAGGAAAGGCCAGTGAGTTGTGTTTCTATAAGTTTAAATGCGTGCATATGAATATAACCATGGGCTGAATCTGGCATGATTACTGGGAGAGAAATGTTGTCACAAGAGAGGTGTTAGGAAGATGGTTTTTGCCCTGGGCTAGGTCTGTCTCTAGACTGGACTGGAAAACCTCCTTCAAAGTCAAAGGACTGTTGTAGACATTTGGATATAGTCCTGCATCTGATAGACAACAGCTTTTGCTTCTTCTGTGATCCCATGAAATTTATTTTTTTATGCTTGTGAAGCATAAAATGTGAAGGACCACATGAAGCATGTGGTCCTTTCCTGAAAGACCACAAACACAGAGCATTCGTTTTTAACTCTAGGTCAGATCAAGTGCTTTGATCTAGCTCTGACCCTCAAAAAGATCTACAAGGGACTTGAGTGGGTGAGATAGGATTTGACTGCTTAGCTAAGCATCTTCAGACATGAAATTATCCTGTATTTCAGAACATTCCAGGTATTTTAATAAAGTAGACAATATCACAGCGGGAAAAAGTACTCCAAGATTTAACGAACTATTAGACCTTCTCTTTCATTCTGCCTGCTTAACACACACATGCATATATTTTTATTTATATATACATATATGTACATATATACACATAAAATCCTTTTTCCATTCTTATACTCAATCTTCAGATCCAAAAAGTTCTTAACTGCAAAACTCCTAAGCATTAAGAGGAGCTTAATGTGTCCATTCCACACTAGTGGCAAAATGGGAGACTTTGGTTACATCTGTATTATTAAATTGAACAGGGATTGGGGCCTGGTACCTGAGCTTGATTGCCTTCCTGGACATAATAATTGAGCAGGTGCATTATTCTCTTTCCAAACTTTCTGTCTGAGAACTGGATTCAACGACATCTAGGCTTTTCCTGGCTCTGCCACAGGCATACATGTAGTTCTTCAGCACATTCTTGTATTTTTAATATTCACATATTTTCATGAGGATTTGTGCTAGCAACGACCTACTTCTTGCTCCTTCTTCTGCTTTATGGAGTCACATTTTCTAGCTGAAAAGTAAGGACACTTCCCCGTGACATTTGGTAACCCACCAACTTGGCATTGTAATGTAAAGCTTCACATTTTACCTGGTTTTGCACTATTTTTCACCCTGAATATGAATGGAGAAAGAGCAACTTGGTAAGCACTACTCAGATCCTGATGCCACACATAAATGATGCAGTGTCTGAAATCTTCTGTAGGACTATTTGGAATCATGTGGTTCTTGATTTGAGTAAAAAGAACAAAATGTTGGGGTTTTTTGTTTGTTGGTTTTTTTGGGGTTTTTTTTTTGGTTTTTTTTTTTTTTTTGGTCAAAACAATGGCCCTCCTTACTATTGAAAAAAATACCATACACCATATATTTGGACTAGATGACGATGGTTGCCAGAATCAGGACTGATTTCACAGAGACTTTCACAGGGGCTAAAATCCAGTGGAAGAACAAGCTATTATGCATACCTCTAAAAGTAGAAAACAATACACGTTCAACAATCGGAGGAACTACCTACAACACAGCAGGATAAGAATAATGCTACTGGAACTGCATTTTGAGAATCATCAGGGCTTTTTAACTGCATGTACAATGCAGCAGCACTTAACTCATGAATATGGCTTTAGAAAATATATCCACAAGAGATCATAGAAGAAAATCATAGAATAGTTTGGGCTGGAAGGCACCTTCAAGGGTCATCTAGTCTGATGCCTCTGCAAGAGCAGAGACATCTTCAAGTAGATTAGGTTGCCCAGAATCACATCAAGCCTGGTCTTGAATGGTGACAGATCATAAGGCCCAGACACGCAAGTTGCCATAGGAAACCATATATTTACATTTAGCCAAAGAAACTTGGAAACTTGTTTTGCTGATGTGGAATGCTTAATCTTTTGTGTGCTTGTTTTGTTTTGCTTTGTGTGTGTTGGGAGGGGCTGTTGTTTTTTTGGTTTTGTCTTTTTTTTTTTTTTTTTTAGTACAGCCATAACTAGAGCAAGATTAATTCAAGAAAGTGATGAAAATGAGCTGCTCTATTTCCTGACATATCATGTCAGGTTTTGCCTTGATTTGCAAGTCTACACAAAGTCCTCTTCAAGAAAGACAGCTCAGCTAAGCTGCTTTGGAAATTAACAGTTCTCCCTTAGAATAACATAGCTAGAGTGATCAGTTAGGGGACAATCCTAGGCAACAAGGCAACAACCAAGTTGCATCACTTGCATCATCTATGGAGCTAGGGGAGGATGTCTTTTGTCCTTACATAAACCTCTAAAAGTGCCCATTTTTATAAACAGGACCTGGGCAGAGGAATCTCAGTCCACCCCACTCCTACCAATTTGATGCCAAAGCCAGCAAGAGAGGATCAGAGCCTGGAAAGGGATCATAGGTGCCATGGCCCACTGGGCCAAGAGTAATTCACCCTTAAGTTGCCAATCTAAGTCCATATGAGACGCTTCAATCTTAGCAGCTTTACGGGAATTGGTGCATGCACTAATGATTGATATCTCACTCTCTCTGTCTGTGTTGAGATAAGAACAGTCCAGTAACTAAAGTATAACACAAACCACTACTGCTACCACTAATAATAATAATGACAAAGCAAATACAAGGGAAGAGAATATAACCACTCACTACCCAACGACCAAGCCATGAACTAACTCTTCGGAGTTCCTGCCCCCAGTTTTTACACTCTGGGCATGATGCACTGTCGTATGGAATACCCCTTTGGCTAGTTTGGGTCAGGTGTCCTGTCTCCTCTTTCTCCTGGCTTCCCCTCCTCCTTGGCACAGCATGAGACTCAGAAAGACTTTGGTCAGACTAAACATTTCAGCAGTACCTAAAAACATCGGCGTTATCAGCTCTATTCCCAGGCCAAAAGTCAAAAACACAGCACTGCATCAGCTACCAAGAAGGAGAAAAATGACTGCTACTGCTGAACCCAGGACAATAGGTCAGGAGAGCACCTGAAAGGCAGCACAAAGGAATTCCAGACACTTCAGCTAGTAAATCAGCTTCATTGGGGGCCCAACTTAAATGCCTTTATATAAATACACGTAGCATGGGAAGTAAACAAGACGAGTTAGGGATGTGAGCATATTTGCAAGGCTATGATCTTATTGGCATCACAGAAATGTGGAGGGATGACTGCTATGACTGGAGTCTTGGAATGGAAGGATACAGGGTCTTCAGGAAGGACAGGCAGGGGACACAAGAATGGGGTGTCTACCTCTGTGTCAGTGGCCAGCTGGAGTGCATGGAGCTTTTCCTGAGGATGGATGAGGAGCCAGTCAAGGGCTTGTGGGTCAGGATTAAAAATTGGTCAGTGACTGCTGACAGTGTCTGGTATAGGCCATCGGGCCAAGAAGACCGAGCAGATGAGGCCCTCTATAGACAGGAGCAGCCTCACATATATGAATCTTTGTCCTCATGAGGGACTTCAACCAGCATGATATCTGTTAGAAGGACCACACAGCAAGGTTTAAGAAATCCAGGAGGTTCCTGGAATGTGTTGAGAATAACTTCCTTGTCCAAGTGATAGAGTAGACAAAGGGGAGAAGTGCTATGTTGGACCTTCATTTCACCAACAAAGAGGGGCCAGCACCTATGCAAACTAAAACAGGACAGACTAGACCACTGTGTTTCCTCAGCCTCAATAACAAGTTTCATCTACCCAAATTGAACTAACTAAAGCTTAGGTCATTCTGAGCTAATTGCCATAGGCTGCCTTTATAGTTAATGCAGAGAAACCAGCTCTGATGAAGCATGAGGTCAATACCTATAAAGCTAAAATAGAACAACCTGGATCACTATGAATATGCAGACTCTTAGACTCTGCTCTTTACTCAAGACAGAGTCTCCCACTACACTCCCAGTTTTGTCAGTGGAATATTTTCTAAAGCCATCAGTAGACTGCATTAACATTACACTGGCATTTCTTCTCTAAGTGAAACCTCTTAAGAAACGCAACCAGGACTAGGTTCAATTTCTTTTTGATGCTTAGGAATTTGAAGAGGAAGACCTTTTCTACCCTAGGATATCGAAGTATTTTTTAGAGCGTCATGGTGTTACTGTGCTGCTTAAGTGACTCAAAAACAGTCATGGTTTCCAATACAGATGTAAACCAGAAAAGCTTGCACTACAGCCAGGCATAAGGCACTAGGACATGTCCCAGGCTCACAGGCTGTATTAGGTGCAAAAGTGAGAACAGAATCCTGACAACCTTCATGCCACGCTTATACCTTAACCACACATGCTTTTCCCTTTCCATACATCATCCTGATGCTCCTAGGAAGGAGATTAATCATTTTGTATCTCGCTTTTCCACTGTGGGTGAGTCAAGCACAGATGACTGAAGTGACTTAGACACATTCTTATGACAGTGCCAACAGGAGAAAGGATCTTTCACAGGACTTAGAGGCAGCAGTGAGACACCAACTTGTGCAAACTGGAGATTCACTAACTAAGGACTATGAGGCAATGGAAAGTGTTCTGCTATTGAAGAAAGTAAGGAAGGTCAGAAACATTTTATTTATTGGGGAGAAAAATTTCTATCAGAGATTCCATCTAGCACTGTCCCAGTCCCAGAAAATATCTACCAGGATATTCAGTGATGAACCTCATGTGTGAAATGATTTGCTTCACTGCATGCTAAAAATCACAGACTCTAGATACTGATTTTATAGCACAGCACAGTTCTCCTCACTGTTGACCCTGTGCTAACCCTTCACTGTTTCACAAGGGATAATTATCCGTATCATTTCTTCCCTGTCCTAAGGGATTAATAACGTTACCACCTCATCCTTGCTAACACATCCTCCTACTCCTCATATATCCTTTCTAAAAGTGGTTAACATAATTAAATTATACTCAGAGTAATTGTTCCCAACATGTTCCTAGCTTGAAGTGTACTGCTTCTGTTTCAGACTTGCAGAAGGGTTTGCTGACTCTAAGCTTTCCTGCTCTCTTAGCTCTTTTACTGACTTAATAAAAGGTTATTGAACAACTATATCTGTACAAATCTTGCCTAGCTAAATTAATCAGCTTACACCTGAAGGGCGATGGAGTTTAAGCCCTGCTTACCTCTCTAATAGTTGCTTGTGGAGGAAAGTAAATTGTGGTGGCCTTGCTTCACTCAATGCTCTGGTAGTGTGACAAGCTGCTATAAAGACAGGAAATTTTTTTCTCTCTTGCAGTTTCATGGTAAGGTACAAGGAATCACTGACATTCTTTTTTTTTTTTTTTTTTTTGGAGGAAGAGTGACTGTTAATTGTTTCCAGAAGGAGACATGTGTTTGGAACTGGACATGGAATTATTCAGCAAGGTACAGCAGCATATATGCAAAGAGCAGAGCTCTCTGGGACATTCACAAATGTTTCCTGAGGACACTAGTTACCGGCATGGCTTCTAGAGCTCATGTCTTCTGCATTCAGCAGACCAGTTTGCAACAAGCTGTATAAGATAGGGAATGGCTTTGAGGTCACCTTCTCAGAAGCAGGGAAGGTCCTGCTGCTTGAGAGCTGACAAATGATATAAAACCATTAAATTACAAATACTGGCTGGGTGCAGACCTAGTGCAAAACTGCTTTTCTTCGGCAGGTTGTAGTGAAACAGTATCTCTTCTGTGATCTTTCCACCACAGTGTATGCAGCTGGCAGCTATCACGGGACTCTATGCAGAATGAGATGTACAAGATTTAGATGTCTTTGCCTTAGGCCAGGAAAGCTGATTTCTGACATCATCATACAAAAAGAAAGTAGGCAGTTCTCCCTAGAGGTCTGCAAACTGTATGGGGATTGCCGGGGAACTACGGACCAGACAGCTTCACCTCTGTGCCTGGCAACATCCTGGAACAAATTCTCCTGGAAAGCATGCTGAGGTACATGAAAAACAAGGTGGTTGGTGACAGCCAGCATGGCTTCACTAAGGGGAAATCCTGCCTGACCAATCTGGTGGCC
>JANRGW010048351.1:509-40427 GCA_024733675.1 Psilopsiagon aymara
CCCGGTCCAACCCAGCCATCACCTCCTGCTGCTGCTCCCCCTCCCCTGCAAAACGCAGAGCATTGCAATGCATTTACCAAGCACAAGTGTCTGCAAACACGTGCATCAGCCTCCAATGCAAAAGGAAAAAAAAAAAAAAGTACCCAGCCTAGTGACAAGCCTCCTGCACTGAGCGAGGGGAGGGAAAGGGGGTTATTATGGCAAATTGCAGCCTGTCACCCAACGCAAAACAAAACCCATCGCATGCTCCCTGCTACCCCCCACATAAACTCCTGGGAATCTAACCTCCGATGCAGGTTTCCCCCCTCTGCTTGCAATGACCTCCTTTCTCTGCCTGTGTGTGTTTCTGCAGCAGCGGTTCCTGCGGAATGTGCTGCCCCTGAAACGCGATCGCGGCTCCTCTCTCTCTCTCTCGCTCGCTCTCCCCTTCTCTGTCTCTCGCTCGCTCTCTCTCCTGGCTGCAACCAGAGCCAGGAACACAACAACAACACAGCCTCCCCCCACCCCCTTCCCCAAACACATACACTGGAGAGACCCAGCCAGGAGAGCCAGACGAGCCGGGGAGGGGGTGGAGGGAATCCCCAGCCAGCGGATTGATTGCACCAGTTACCTTCTCTAAGCCCCTTCGCAAGAGGGGAGAAAAAAGAAGATGAATACAGAGAGAATACCTTGTCTCCCCCTCCTCCTCCTCCGCGGGGCTCCTCTTCTCACTCCAAAATACTAAAAGGTGGACGGGCAGATCAGACACAAGCGTTCAGCTCGCGGCGGGGGAGGGGAGCCACAAGAACAATTATCATTGATTTAGAAATTAAAACAGAAACCCACCCCAGACCTCCAGCCTTCCCGATGCCAAGCGGACGCAGATTGCGAGGACTGGTGCTAAGACACAGGACCTGATAACAGCTAATTGAAAGGTTAATCTACATAGGCTGTGACAGAAGAGGTCCCTCCCCACTTTTTTTATCTGCTGTTGGCAAGTGGGAAATTGAGCTCCCCCCACCTTTTCTCCCTTAAAAAAAAGGGGAGGGGGGGAGAAAAATGGGGAAAAAGGCAATAAAGTTTGGGGGGAGGCTCATCCCCGCCGGCGCTGTGGGGCTGAGGGACGGGGCGCGCGGGTGGCCGTGGCTGGGCGCGTTGGGCGGGAAGGCGGCCTGAGGGGAAGTGGTCACCGCCGCCTCCCGGGGGGCCCTCCCGCTGCCCGGGGGGCTCTGGGCTGGTCTTGGCGGCCAGTGTGGGGCGATTTAACGTGTCTCGGTGGGAGCACCACCACAGGCAGGCTCTGGTGAATCCTTCCCGTAGGGGTTGAACAGTTTCTCGGCCCGGAGGGAGAGGGCTGTGTTCGAGGCAACCATAATTAGTCTGAGGGATGAAAGGAGGGTGAACAAATTACAGATGTTGTCTGCCCATTGAGTTTGTTGTAAATGTAACAAGATGTTGCGAGGGATATATTTTAAAGGGCAAGGTGATAACACATACGGACTTAAAACTCATTTAAAGGTTTTCTCCATGTTGTCTTGAATCATGCTGCCAAAGGCCACTTACCAGGTCGTAGTTTTAATACTACTCATGATAGTTTCATCAGCTATGGCTACCAAACACCACTTTTCACCGAAGTATGGCATGACAAAAACACCATAGGGTATATATACCACAGGGTACCACACGAGGGAAGAAAAGGAAGTCTAACCACCTGAGCTTTTACTCAAGCAAACACCAATTAAACACCCTCCAGCTTCCCAAACTTACAGTGACCCGTCTCAGAGATCTCCTAGGCATCCTCTTTCCCAGGTCTTGTTGGTGGCGTGTTGTGTTTGGTGCCCATCTGCAAAGTTTTCTGAAAATAACTGATTCCAAAGAAGAAAAGATGAAAGAAAAAAACAATAATCTCATTTTAGAGTGGGTGGAAAATTAAGAATGTCATTCCTAGGTCATGGACTGGAGGTAGACCAGCAAGCAAACAAAGTTTCCATAATGAAATACTAAGCATTAAGGCTTAGTGCAACTTTTTCAGAGTCAGTTGCTAGAGTGGCTGTATAAGGAAGCTCTTTGGCGATGTTTTAGAGCACTGTAAAATTGAATGACCTACTTACAGAAAGCTACTGGGAGAAAATATTATTCCAGTATGTATATATCTTACTGTACCTGTTGATTGAGGTTTTAGTCTTCTAACTGCCAGATGCAGCCTTTTAAGCACAGAATGGGAACTTGAAATGTCTAGTGACCTAATATTTATTGGAGAATCCTTCATGGTTCATGTATTATGCAGGACTTGGCTATGATTGAAAATAGTTTTTAGATTATTGGAAACAATATAAATCATTACAGCACAATTTGTAGCAGAGCATCACAATAGCAACACTATTCCGAATGTGGTGTCAACATTTCCATTATAAACTTTTTTTTTTTCCCTGGGAAATTTACAACTTGGTCAGTGGTAAAACAGAAAACTAATCCCTTGAAACTGAAACTTGGCATGGCCACATCCCAGTTCAGGAAACAAAACACTGGAGAAAACTCTGTTTGGCCATTTTGAAATCATGAGTGTGCTGAAGGCATAAGTAATAGCACAGAGATAAATCATTAAAGTTTCTGGTTTAAATAATTTCATTCTCATTTTAATTCTTTTCCTAAAAATAGACTATATACAATGTAATACGTCATAGAGTGTTGTGTTCCAGTTTTTAACATATTTATGAACCTTTAGTTTGAAGAGAGGTTCCTATGGATCTTGACATTTACAGGTGTACCTAACACTACGTAAATTGTAAAGTCAAGCACACAAACCTCTTTATACATGAGTCATCCTCCAGTGAACTTAGATCCACTACTACTGTCAATTATACTATTTCCTAAAATAATGACTCAAATGAATTGCATTATGTGAATTTAGGACAGCTTAATTTGGAGACACTGCATGTTACACAGACAAGCCTTAAGTACTGGAAACACTTTGAATCTAATCAAGAATGTCTAATACATTGTGTGCATTTTGGTTTGTGATCTAGATAAGAAATGCTTTCGGTTTTTTAATTGTATGGAAAAAAACCCAACACCTACATTAAAAATAGCCATGGAAAAGTTATAAGCCCATCAAGGAAGTTAGTGTAAGCAGTAAAATTCACACTTTAGCATGTCTTCTGCTGCCAGACTTTGGTGGGTTTATTCTCCCATAACCACTCTGAAACTGGTGAGGTACCACAGTTAATGCCCCTGAGCAGAAACAGGTGCCTAGACACCTACACATTGAATACACCCATTCCATCTGCTAAAAAGATGTCCGTGATACTAAATAAAAAGTATCTAAATGAAAACCATGCTCTCTTTCATCTGCTTTTAGCAAGAAGTGCTGTGGCCTGGATCGCTCTGTTCCATTAGTTTCCTTGCTTTAATGTTAGTTTAAATACACTTATTTAGAGGACCCCTCCTGGAAAATACATTTGATTGCACATCTATGTTGTAGTGTACGTAGTAAGCATATTCTTCTCTTCAACAGTCCTTAGGATTATTCTAAAAATGCATGTACAGTTGCTATTTTTAGATCACAAGCTAGAGAAAGCAAAAAGTTAAGGGCTGAGCATGGTTTGTGTTAAATTCAGTTCTCAAGAATCAAAATCTTAAAATGCTGTGTGTATAGCAGTGGTGAAAGACAAGCTGGAGACTACTGCTTAGATGAAGCCCAGCCATGTGCAGGCCGAATTTATCAGTATACAAAAAAGAACAGTAAATTGGAGTTTGAACATGTATTTTAAAACAGTGAGAAAATTCTTGCGCATGAAATCACTGCCATATATAAGAATAAGGATTTCCCTGTGAGGATTTTAGTCACTGGTGCAGTTTCATTAGAACTAGTGGGGCTGTTACACATTTAGAAACAATTATATAGTTGTCCATGTTGGTATGGTGACAAATCCCTATTTATCTTTGGAGCAGCTAGGAGGTGAAGTCTTGACCCCCATCAAAGTCTGGCAAAACTTCATATGACTTCCACAAAGCCAGGATGTTCCTTCAGTTATTACCACACATAACCACATAAATGACTACAGTCACCTGTAAATTGCCTTCTCTGGCATACACTGTTGGAAGAAGTTGGCTTGGGGATAAAAGTCATCCTAAGAATGCAGCGAGTTTCTTCCCGGCCTCTGCAGTCACCCTTGCATATATCTGCTGATGAGCTAAAGACATACATTCTTTACCTACACCGCCTCCCCTGCTTAGCTCCCCTGCCAGGGGTTCAGCAGCTTCCCTGAAACACTAACTTTCAATCTTATGTTCCTTCTGGATTAAAACAGCCTTTTGTTTTTCCACTTACAAGTTTTGGATTTGATTTATTTTTTTTCAGCCTTTTATATTGCAATTTAATCTGAAAGATTAATCCATGTAACTAATTCTGAATACAAACAGGAAGTTTCTTGGTTTATGTATGAGGTTATGCATTGCTGAACATAACAGAGAATCACTGCCCAATTTCAGCACTATTAATAAATACTAATGTAGATTATATTGATATAGACTTGCATATATTTATATACACCATAGACACCGAAAAGTGAATAACCTATGGGCGTATTTTCTGATAATTTTCTGTCTCATCTGTTACATTTAATGAAATTGAGTAATAGAATAAAATAGTCTCATGCCACCATCTTCTTGATTTGGGAACTTTATGATTCCCAAAACTAACAGATTATAAGGTAAATGATATAGCAGTCTCAATTTGGGAGTTGTAATTGGCATAACACTGTAATTTTCAAAGAAGTGTTTCATAGAATCATAGAATGGTTAGGGTTGGAAAGGAGCTTAAAAATCATTTAGTTTCAACTCCCTTGTCGTAGTCAGGGACACTTTCCACTAGATCAGATTGCTCAAAGCCCTGTCCAACCTGGCCTTAAACACCGCCAGGGATGAGGCAGCTGCAGCTTCTCTGGGCAACTTGATCCAGCGTCTCACTACCCTCAAAGGGAAGAATTTCTTCCTTATTATATCTAATCTAAATCTACTCTCTTTCAGTTTAAAGCCATTCCCCCTTGTCCAATCCCTCACATGGTGATAGGTAGATCAGCTGTCATCTCACAGGAATGGAGACAATGATTTTTTCATGAGAAATCGCATACGCTCCATTCTACTCTGCAAATATACTACACTACTTTGTCAAAGTACTCTACAGTCCTTAATTAATTAGTTCCTATAAGAGCTCTTCTAGGTGAACATGTATAATTTTTCCTGTTCTTCAACAAGAGTTGCAAAGGATAGAGCAAAGTGATAGAAAAGGGTGCCAGCTCAAGGAAAAATCTGTCCACCTGAGTTCCAAGGGCCTTGCTCTAGCCACAAGAGATCCAGTTATAGAGTAGCTGCCCTAGTCATGGAGAAAAAAGTAGCAGTCTCTTAATGTGCGTTTGAACTTTAGCAGGGGCATGTCTTTTTGCTGCATTAACTATCATACATCTTAAAGAAGCAACAGGATGGGTAGAATTTAGCAGTGCAGAGGAAAATGCTAAAAGCAAAGCAGAAAAAAACAGGTGGCTCTTATATATGATAGTGTCTGATAAGATGGTGCCTTTCATATACACATCTCATAGTACTGCATATGGAGGTTCTATTTATACACACATGATAAAGGATTAGTGATTAATAGATGTTTTAATAAATGGTAATCAATTGTTACGAGTCCAATGGGTCAATAGGAGTTTTTGTAACAATAGCTCATCATCTGAATCACCCCACCGATGTATTTAAACTCCATACGCTTTACATAGAAACACCTGCTAATCTTGTGTTAAACCTCTCAAATGGAATCTTAATATAAAGTGTGACTCCAAACAAATTTGCTGGAGAAAAAAGGATTAGCACCTACGCTCTGCAGTAAATTGTCAGTTATAGCTATACTGGATTTAAGTTTCTCCTTTTGCCATGTAAAATGCACTGATATGACAGGAAGCATTTTGCTTGCTGTCTGCAAGAGTAGTGTTTTCTAGGCTAATCCCAAGAGGAAGGCCTGGGATATTGCAGGTCTCTGTATCAGCCAGCATCAATGAACTTGATGCAGCTTTGTGTTTTTATACATATTTACAGCAATACTTTGTGAGGGCAGCTGATGAGATAAAGGATGGGATTAAAAATGAATAAAGATCATTTCACTCAGAGGTAGTGAAAGCTGCCATAATCAGTGGATGCTCAGGTCCTTCTTGCTACCATCCTGCTGCGATTAGTTAGTCTAGGTGAAAGGGGAAGTTGCCGGTGTTTGCAAGAGCCATTTTAACACCTCAGTTTGTCTTTGTGAGCTTTAAAGTAATTAACTCTCCAATCATTATTGGTTGACTTAGTCGACAGGTTTAGGTTTCCCTCCTGCTGTTCCCTTTGGGGATATTGGGTTGCCACTTTGGGGAGGAGGGTATGATTCTTTTTAGAGTTCACACAAAATCCCTTTCACAGCTTCCCAACAGCTTTTTGTGCTCTCCAAACTGCTGGAATGCTCTCTTACTCTCTGTTTTAATGAACATTACTTTTATAACTTTCTCCAGATCCAACTGGACAAGAAGAGAAAGAGTAAAATGAAAAAGTCTATCCAAAACGCCTCACACTTGCAGAGCGCCATCCTCAGTACTTAGAAGCCAATAAAAGAGTCTGCAAAGGCAGTTTTGCTAAATAAGGTTACTTTGAGCCTCTAAAGGATCCTGACAGCCCTTAATGTAACTGAATGAATCCTCAGAACTTCCAACTGTGATGTGGGTGTACTACATGCTAGTTCAGTTTCAGCCAGGGGATAATTTCCAGACTTGAAGTTGTTGGCAGCCTTTTATTGGTCAAACATTGCCAAGAAACATGGAGAAAAAGGGGGGAGGAGAGAGTTTGGCCGTATTTTTGTTAATCCCATTCTCATACAGTTTCCATTATATATATATATATTATCCTATTAATAATCTAAGAAATTGGATTGACAAGAGAGGCTGTTACCAGCCGCATAATTTGGAGACCAATCTGATGCTGCCCAGTGCTTAGTGTACAACAGCACTAGATAAGAAGGCAGAGCTATAAGAAATAAGACTGAAAGGCACACCCACCACCTTTCAGAGTCAATGGACAGTGAAAACCCTCGCCTATTGCAGAGCTGGTTGAAACACTTCCCCTTTCAGCTTCTGCTCACTATCTCCTGGCACACCTACCTTCTCATAAAAGGATGGGAGTTTGGGAAATAACCCGTGTGAGAAACCAGCTCTGAATTTGCTGAGCCCAGGCTTAGAAGAACCTTATGTCTGCTCTGTATTGTTTGAAAATTGAGCAACCTACACTACAGTCTTTTCCTTTTGCAGCTTGAATCAAGAGGAGATTGGCTGATCTCGAGGACCTAACTGCTTTCTCCAGGTGGAGTTCTACCTGGGTCTGTATGATGTTTTCTTTACTTTCTTTGCTGGCAGCACTGGTTGAGAGGGTCCCTTGCTAAATAAAGCTCTGACTGCACAATTTATTTCAGTCACTTCCCATAGTTGCCAATACTCGAGCAACTCCACCTCTGTTAGCTAGACTAGGAGGCCTGTCAGACTCAGGTGGCAATATACCACATCATTTCAAATACCCTTTCAGAAACCTTTAGATTTGCTCAATGCTGCTTTAAAAATAGCCAGTGGCTAGCTTGTATTAGGGCTCACAACCTGACTAACTCTGGTTGTCGAATTATTGGCATGCACAGTAGGATTTTGTATTAAATATCCTTTGGGAACAAAAATCTGAGTGAAAAGGGATTTGGGGGGGGGCAGAAGAGACTTTTTTTTTTTTTTGTGCCGGGCAATATAAGAATGCAAAGTAGAAGCTAGAAAGAGCTAAGGTAGTAATTTATCAGTGCTGGCAACATGAAGTATCTTCTTCATACACATTGAACTACGCAAATTGTCTCCTCAGTGGTACATAGGAAAGGTAGCCAGTGATTTACCAAGATGCCAGGGAAGGAGCTGCATTATCCAGCAATAAAGCTGGATAGGAAGGGGTTGCATTATCCAGCAATGAAGCCCTTTATTTATTTCATTAAAATAAAAATAAAATAAAGAGGTAAGTTCTACCTCTCAGCTGATGGCAGGACCTGGACAAGCAGTGAGATTATCAGAAATGTTTCGTTAGCACTGGCCAGAACCCCCCTGTTATCCTGATACTATTCCCTTTGTTATTTGATATCCCACAGTGCCAGCTAAGTCAGGAGTTGTCACACTCCTCACTGGTGCAGCAGGATACAAAATAGCTGGGGGTGGGGAGGAACACTGGAATGGTTAGGAGGTGGAAGCGAAAAGGCCTTTTTTTGTGTGAAAACAGTAGCACCAGCTGCATCCTGCAAGTCGCTAAATTAGTCAGTCAGTTGTTTTTCTTTTAATTTTGTGTGAATTCAAGAATAGGTTGTGGATGTCTTGGCAACTCATGAATGAGGCTCTTCATGAAAGAATTCACCTTGCAGAGGGGCTGCTGTCAGATGCACAAGCCTCTTTCCATTAATTAAGCTGCAGAACATCCCCTCTTTTTTCCCCCCCCATCCCTCTCAACGCCTGGATAATCAGACCCTGTGTCTTTCCATAACATCCACTGCTGTCTCTCTTGCTCTTCACAGTATTTCACCCACTCTGTTAATTCTGGGCTGCCAAATTCTATGGGTTTTTTTTTCCTCCCAACACAGGGTATTGCTGCTAAGTGAGATATCATGCTGCCTGAGCTAAGAACTAAGGTGAATATTCTGCTCCAGTGCAACCAGTAGCATTCTTTGTGCATTATTTTCAGCTGAAAGGTGGCCTACGAGCAAAGTTGGGTATTTTCAAAAGCTCAGTTGGGAGTTAATCAACTCTTACTTTCTTTCAACAAGAGTTGCATCCAGTGAGTCATCCCCTGGATTGTCACTCTTACATGCAAGCAGCCTCACAGAAGGTGCAGAGAACTTTCAGACAGCCTAGAAAATGACCTGCCATTGAAAGTGTATAAGCTAAACTGTATCAGGTTAAGGACTGATTGCAGCTGTAATTATGCCTGAACAGACAGTCTGGGGAGTGAAGCTAGGTAGTACCAAGAACCTCAATCAATCCTCACTCAGCTTTGCTGGGGCCTGAACAAGATCTGTGATTGCAACTGAATAGTCTTGAAGTTTTTAGTGGGGATACTCATGTGTGTATTTATGAAGTTACACACCTGCTTTGGGGAATAATCCCAAATCTTTTAAAACCAATGAAAGATTTCCACTGATTGATGAGCTCACTATCATACCTGAAGTGTTTGCATGTTTGGGTTTAAGTTTGCATGGCTGATTTAAAATCCTAGTCATTAAGAACAGAAAAATATGTATATGATATTAATGACAGACTTTTAAAAATGATCTGTTCATTTTCCTTCACTTCCAAGTAATGCTGAACATTAATTTTTTGCAAATGAAGCGATCTCAAGTAGAGTGCACAAAATAATTAATCTTTGGAAACTGGACTGAATTAAAATAATTTAAAGTTAAATAAAAAGCTCATCTGTGGCCTCAGCGCTCTTTTTGAGAAGCAAGGGATATATAAAAGAATCAAAAAGAAAGCAAATATCAAATTATCTAACAGGAAAGGAATCTCCAAATATATGTAATAAATTCCCACATTACATCACAAAAATAACTTTGTCACAAATGCTGTCATTGCAAATGCCAAGACTATTAGGAGACCATTCAATTAGTAATAAAACTGAATAAACAAATTGTTTACATTGGAAATATGCATTTTCTAATTTGTCATCTTGCTGGCATGTTTTTATAGATATCATCAAATTATCTATTATGCTACAAGTTTTCCTTATCCTAAGAATTGGATGTGGTAGGATTTGAAATACCATTTTAAGGTTGAGGTAGAAATTATCTTTTTGAATGTGGGTAGCATCTCAAAGAGTGAGCATTCACAATAAACTGAATGTTTTTATTAGCAAATGTTGGCTTTTAATCCACCACCATAATTTGGTTAAAATGAAAATATAAACATAGTTGAGTAGTTATCTGTAAATGGAGAACATTCAGGAATATAAGAAAAATAATTCCATCTTCATTAGATGCAGGAAAAGTAAATGCCTGGCCTTTTTTCTTTCCGCT
Source organism: Psilopsiagon aymara (assembly GCA_024733675.1). Classification (NCBI taxonomy): domain Eukaryota; kingdom Metazoa; phylum Chordata; class Aves; order Psittaciformes; family Psittacidae; genus Psilopsiagon; species Psilopsiagon aymara. The sequence goes on from JANRGW010048351.1 coordinate 10,591, forward strand.
TCTCATCTCCTCTGAAAACTAGGCCCTGAATTTCTGTGCCTACATGTAGCTGTTTCAGGAAAGACAGTAAATAAGCTAGTTTTGTTTACCTTCTGCAGAGGAAATCTGTAAAATAATAATACTTGTAAAATAGCTGTGACATTCTCACAGAGAAATTATGTAACAGTAACAACATACTCCTAAACCCCAGAAACTCCTGGTAGAGCATTCTTGTTCACATCATCTTGCTCACTCAGCCTATATGTCCTTTGTTTCTTTCAGGGTTTCACTTTCCCAGTTTTTTTTTTTTTTTAGTCTTTCCTTGGCTCCAAATCCACAGCTATCAGAGACAAATCGTCTAATGGAAAATAATATGGCTGAAGAGATTAAATACAACAGTGGGCAGCAGGATCTTTTGAGCTTTAAACACATGGTACTCTCTCTAGTCTTTCTGAAAGCTCCTTGCTACGGCTTTCTTGTTTGTTAAATAGGAAAAATATTAACCTGCGTCTTGGTGAAGCAGACTTGGAGCTTAGAAATGCTCCTGTCTGTATAGATGCTGGGGGTTATTAGAGAGAACATGTTCAGCTAGGGAGGGGGGTTCTGAATGTGGTGATGAACCCACTCAGTTTCAATTGCTGCATATGAGATCTTTTCCTATTACAACAATTAACCTCTTAGAAAAGAATTAGCGCTGAGTTTATATGTTGACTCTATAGACACTGGATAATTGCTTTAAAAAAAAAATCATCTGTAGTCCAGGAAATTACATTTCTCCTTTTGCTTCTAAAATTACAAACTTCTGACTTCCCAGCTGGTAAAGCAAGCAATCAAAATCAGGTCTCTTGAGTGCAGTTGCATGACACACATGAACAACAATCTCATTTCATAAAGAATTAACCCACAGCCAGCCATGTTAACTGGCTCCAATTTTTGCCACAAAGCCCATCTGATCCAAGCAGTGTAGCTCCCATTTTGCACAGGTAGCAACGTACTGGTCAAATAACAGCAAACCTTGTTAGAGCTCTACCCTAACAAAGCTTCCTGACAGAGGGAAAGAGTCTGTAATAAAGCGCTGAACTGAAACTCAGAAGCTCTGGCTTCGTTTTCCATCTTTGTTACACATTTCCTATCAGTAAGTCACTTAGCCTCCCAAAGTTTCATCTTCTATCATATAGAAACAGTAATATCTCCTTTGGCTGCCTTTTTAATCTAGAGTATAAAGAAAATGATATTACACACCCCTCCCCCCCCAGCTGAAAAATCTAGGCACTACTGTGTTTCTAACTAGTAGCAGAATTAACCACTTTTTAAACAGAAGAGCCTACTTCAATTTGATATTTCCTTGATGTATCTAGTCAAAATTATCTTTGTAATTTCTTTTATGTTTGTTGTTTTTTCTTTTGAGGAGAAGGTAGGAAGAAAGAACTTACTTGTTTCGGGTTGATCGTTTGGTTCTTTAAATGCTCCAAGTACAGAGTGACGGAAAGGAAGCAGAGAACATAGATCCAAATGAGGAAATATCGACAAACATACTTTTTTTTTTCCAGCAAGATTGCTCCCTAATATGTGTTATTCAGAGTTTAGGTTTAAAGATGACCTTCAAATGGAAGTCCAGAATAAATACATAACTCAGTTATGCACTTTTTTCAGTGAACTATTTTAAAGTGACCTGTGTGAAGGTTCCCTCAGTATCTTCCCAATATCTTCTTATTTCATAGAATAAACATGTTGCTGCTTCCAGGTGTTCTTTGGGATGCTCTAAATCTTTCTCCACTAGGTTTTAAGCCATTGCAGCCCTAATTATAATCCTAACTCAGTTCTTCTCCTTCATTAGTGTTTACTGTAAATGGTTATCTTGGGTAAGCAGTTGCCATCTTGTCACCAGTAACCAATTAATCAACCTGTAGCCACTTATGTTTCTGGTTTGAAATACTTTTCAGCTGAAAGATTAAAAAACCCCATCACATACAGCTGTTCCAAAGACTGACATTTGGAGGATTTTGTGCTATACTATCAGTCTAGAGAAAAGTTATTCACAAGACTGACTTTTCTGGCACATGTACATGTTTGTATTAGAAATTTCTAGATTGACAACCCTTCACAACCAATTGCCTTCTCTTGGGACAGGAACATGAACCTTTATTTTCTTTGGTTTGAGAACTGACACCACTGTGATCTCCATCATGAGTCTAGCAATATTAAGTGTGTTGCTGTTTACAAGCAGGACTGGCTACTTGAGTTGAATGACTACATGTTGACCTTGGGGAAGCTGCAGGGGTGCGTGTGTTTGTTCTTTAAATTAACCTCCTCCACGTCGTGGAGAAAGAAGATTTCAGACGTTACACGATCTGTGGATTTAAACAATGGTAATTTCAGCAGCATCTTATATTTTTCAACACAGCTTTATGAAATGTTGAGGATTTTTTTTTTTAGGTCAAAAGCTGTGACAGGCCACAAAATGTGCAGTGAAGAAATAAAGCTATCCCACATACACCAAGAAATACCAGTACACCCAGATTCCCTTGATGATGGCATCATTAGTATGGATCTAGAAAACTGACCCTGTAAACTGTGCATATACTTCAAGACATACAGGCTTCTGTCAAGAACAAAAGTCTTCTTTTGTGATGTATTACACTGGAGAACAGCAGTGGTTACAAGTTCAATGAAAAGGGAGGGTTTGTGTGGTGTGCTGCTCAGCTGAGGGACATCAGAACTGAGAAAAAGCTGGAGCTGCCAGGTTCATCAGAGCTTGTGCTTCCAGCCCATGGTTCTGTTTCTGCTCTGTCTAGTCCCCTGTTGCAATGCTGGGCAGCAACAGCATGTCAACTGTTCCAGGTACAAGTCTCCTCTGGTACATGGGGAGCCTAATGGCTGTGTTTAAGAAGGCAGGATTATTATATCCTATTGCTAGACAGATTTAAAACCCCCCAAAACTGAGGTTCTCAGGACCACATGTATAATTTTAAAATCCCTAATGAGAGAGAATCTGGAACAGGAGGCTCTGAATCCAATTCAGAGACAAATTCAAACACTTGTGATGGAGACAAATGAGCTACATCCATTCACAGAAAGAAAAACAATTTTATGATCATGCAACTGAATTGTTTCTAATTAATTCATGATCTATATTTTATACTGCTGAAACAGGGTCTGAGACACGCTAGAAAAAATCATTCATGTGGCACATCCTAATGGTGACAAGGGTGCTGAGTCACTGATTCTGTTATGAATGAGTTTTCTCGAGCTAGTAACTCATCTCCTAATTTTATTCTTTTGCTCCTGGACACACATAATGATTTGTTAGGGAGCAGCAAGGGTCAGTTGCCCCCTGTGGCCCAGGAGCTGAGGAGTATCCCAGGGATATCTAGAGAGGGAGCAGGGTAGAGCAGACCCTGAGATCATGGCCAGGTTTAACCAAAAGTCAAACACCACACAAGTTTCTGGTGATGGGGCAGGGCCCGAGGGCAAGCTGGGCAGTCAATCCACAAGTCAGAATCTATACTGGGTGCACTGATGAACGGGTAGGCTCATGGTGATGAGGCAGGGTCAAAGTCAAGCTGGAAAGTCAGCTTGTGGGCTGTAGTATGGATGAACAGAGCCCATGGTCAGACATGAGTATAGCTACAGGTGAATTAGAAACCACCACACCTACTGAATAGCCTAGGATTAGCTGAAATGGGGCACCTGGGCAGGGGTGGGGTGGCAGGAAGGCCCAGGTGAGGCTGGTCAGGGCCATTAATACTTACATGTCTTGATGTATAGATGCACTATATACCAGGTGTTTTAAAGTTTTCTGTATAAATGAACACCATGAAGAGTACCACGTTTGTTTGACAGAGAGCAGGACTTTAATGTTACACAAATAATAACCTGATCCTACAAACTCTTGTATATGTCACTGAGCTCTTAAACAGCCTGGGTAAGAGGATGCTGGGTGTTTGCGTTGATGAGGCTATTTCAGTATGATAAGCTGCACTAAGTGGGCTCAGTTTTGCATCAGTGGAGTTTATTTGCATATTGCACTGCCAGGGAAAAGAAAATCTTCCATATTGCAAGTATGCCATGCATAAAAATGCCACTGCAAGCGTCTGAGTATGTGAGCAGTTCCAAGGAGGCACTGCTCGGTGAAAATGCTGTGTTGGTGCTAGCAAGGCCAAATTAAAGGGTCTGTGACATTTCCAGTTTCTTGAATGCTCACTGGAAAACTCATCCATATATTTTCAGAACTTTTTGCAATATCCATTTACTTTTGATTTACAAAATTGCACATGCAAGAAGACTGGCAAATATTTTTGGCTATGAGAATTAAAATAGTCCTTTGGAAGAATCATTATTAAAACCAACCTTAAGTCCAGCCAAATATTCCCACTCTTTTTCACTTCAGTCCTTGATATATGCTTGCCTGTTGAAAGGCAGCCAGGAAGAATTGTCCATATTTCCATTCTATACAACAACACTTTTTTTCTATCAGCTGCTGATTTATGATTTTCTTTTTCATTTCAGATTTTTCCCATTTCATATGTTTTTTAAAACAGAAGCCAAAATGTGCCTTATATTTTCCATTCTATGTTGCATTTTGAAGTTGTGTCTTAAAATTCTTCTTTTAGTTCAACACAATCTTATTCCTACATTAATACAATTATTTTAAGCCAGGACTTTGAAAAGCTGGCACTGCATTTAAAAATCTAAGAAGATAATTTTTATATTAAAAACCAAAATAATTCATATCTATATAAAACTGTAGATGCAAAATCATATACATTGCGTAGACACACACACTTTTAGTTAGTGATATAATGGGTTTATATATAGGCTATTAAAATAATGTAAAATAAAAAAACAAAGCAGGTTACCAGCAAAAAAGTGCAGTAACAAGATTAAGACCAAAATTATAAAATTGAGATCCACAAGATGAACAATTTAATTCTGCTCTTACAACATTTGTATTCAGTTATTTAGCTACAAAAGAGATCTGGGGGGAGGGGGAAGTCATTTGAAGGCTCCGGGATTGTTTCTCCAACCACATTCAGGCTGGGTCTTGTTTGACTGAAGTGGAAATGCACCTTTTGCAACAAGTGCTAAGTCTGAACAAGAGATTCACTCCATCAGTTTAACTACAGGTCTGACAGAGATACCAATGTGGAAAACTCCTTTAGGCATATGTCATGCCTTGGAATTTAAGCAGAACCTCCAACAGAAACTGTTAGCTCGGTACAACTGCTCATCTGTATGTAGGCCATCCTGCAAATGGAGCTAACAGTGTGGACTTTCTTCAGGGAAGCACAGTGCATTTTAGCAGGGCAGTGCTGGTGCAGAACAAAGCATTACCTTCAAGCAAGTCGGTAGGAAGGAATTAATAAACAAAGTTACCCATAAAGTGAGAATGCAACAGTAAAAAAATTGCAAGTGGTTGTAAACTGTGTTAATGAATGGATAATTCATGTAGTAAATAGAACAGAAGAAGGCACACAAAGCATTTCTTTGGTGAATGGTGTAGAAAAACCTGTCAGCAATAGATGTCAAATATACCCTTTGTAGCTTCACTGAGGTATTTTGCAGTGAAACAGTCAAAACAAATATTCAGATCCCAATTACAGGACAAGAATCTTCTTGTAGTTTCATGTTAGGAGTCCCTGACAATTTTCTTTGCAATACTCAGTTTCTGTGCTGTGCTGTGCCTGGCTGCACAGATCCCGAATAAGACCCCAGTCCAGCAGCTAGGTGAGTTTCTGTAGCTTGGAGCACATACAGGAGCAGCTCTGTACCCCAGCTACATGGATGCAGCAAAATCACTTTCCTGCTCAAACTGTGTACATACAGAAATAGTTTAGTGTTTTCTTGGTTTGGTGTTTATTTAATTTAATTTAATTTTATTTATTGTTCAGCTGTGACAACATGCTTCATTTCTGGCTGTTCAGCTTCTGTGGTTTAATATTTATGACTCTGCACCTTGGACTTTGTAGATGGTCATCTGTCTCACATTGCATTTAAGGCCAGGGTCCTTTCGATCCTGTATCTATCAGAATGTTCACCAGCAGATGCTGAGTAGACTCACAATTTCTTCAGACTTTATAGGGTTGGAAAAATCATTTGCTGGACCACCAGGCAACAAGCAGCAGTTATATCTGGCAAGGCCAAATCCAAAAGGGAAGATTATGGGTTTTCAAGCCATCAGGGACCATTCCACATCATATAGCAACTTTCTGACTTATTCCTGCATGCTTCATCAAGAGCAAACACAGAGAGTTGAGGGCTCTCTAAGGGTCCTGAGAGCATCCCACCTCCTGGCTGTTTGGCTGCCTGGGCTCAGGGCCAACTTGGAGCTTGCAGGGCCTGAGAGCTGCCCCCACCTCCTTTGCTGGCCTTGGAAACAGTGCTGCAGGGAGGCCTCAGCCAGGGCTGATACCACTTCCTGCAGTACCTGCTTTTAGTTTAAGCCCCTTCCATTTGGCCCCCATCTGAGCTAAAACTCCTGCTGTGTTGCAGTCATGCCTGTCCCTGGCTTTGAGCACATTGCTTTGGACCTAGACTGGACCTGCAGCTGATTTCCAGCCTGATACCAGCTCTTGCTGCTCCCTGACAGGCTGTTCCTCTCAAAAATCATGACAACTTTTAAAAACTGATGATCTCAGCAAAAATGTCAACCCATTTTTCTTTACAGAAGAACAGAAATGGTGGATTCAGCCAGGAATCAAACCTACCACTTATACTACTGAACCACGCAAGGAGCAAAATTAACAGTCTGACATTGTTTCCCTCTCCCAGCAATAAGAAGACAGGGATAGAAATGATGGGAACTCCTTTTCTTAGTCCTCTGGCTTTACAGTACCCAAAGGGTAGAGATGTCCTGGAAATAAATGCCATTAATTCTAAAGTAGAAGAAAACTCATGTGAACAGTGGCACTTACAGCTCTTGGAGTCCTGTGGATCTTTCAGTTACCTGCCCTTCCAACTTCAGCTGCAATGTGAATCACACTGACACCTCAAAGAGTATCACAGTACTGTCACAAGACTAAAAAAATATTAAAAATACCTCTCTGAAGTGAGGGAGTCCAGGAACACTGTGGTCAACATATCAGGATGCTCGTTTCTTCTACAGCTGCTTGACTTTCACACCTTTCTCCCCTCACCCCAGCTGATTTTGCTAGAGGCTTGGGCCGTGCTATTGGAAGTCTCCTTTTATGTCTATTGCTAAACTCCTGCTGCAGCTGCTCAGACCTTTTCCTATACTGTGTTGTGAAAAGTCATGATTTTACCACAAAAGTGGCATTCTCCTGCCATGAACCCCAAAGAGTTCAGTACTCATTAGGAAGGAAGGCTGGCTGGTTGGCAGGCAGGCAGCATGACTGACTAAGCCTGGTTTCCTTAGGAACCCATCCTAAAAGAGCAAGAAATTAAAGAGTATGTGTGTTCTGGTAGGCAGTGAATAATCCATTAAAACTCTTAATTAAAAATTTAAACATGTATCTGCTAATTACATCACCCTTCTCCTGCCCTCAAAAAGCAGCAAATGAGCATGGCTGCACACCTGCCTGTGTGTCTATTTCCTTAGGATGCTGCTCACTTACTCAGCAACCCAAATACCAGCTCAGGTAGCAGCTGCTACTGTAAAAACAGTCTGAGGAAGAGCAATGACAAATATTTTCTTTTTGACAATGAATGGCAAAACTGTTCACAGAATTCCTGCTCACTGTTGCTGCATGCACTGAGTTTGTTGACATTATTCATATATCAATCCTGATACTAATAGTTCTCATCTCTCAGACAGGGCTATTTAATGACAGTCGTACATACTCTGCTGACCAGCTGCCTGAAGACCTGTGAAGAAAGAAAGAGACAGGGTGAATAGTTTAAAAAGTAGGCCATCAGGATATGAAAATGAATACAAACATTGTCTGTAAACTGAAAAATGGCAGAGAAGGGTCTGCCAATGCTATAGACCCTCTGGAAATTCTCAGTCTTGCAGGGATTGTGTGGTGCTCCACCTTTCAAGCACACATGGGATGAGGAGCCTCAGCTTGGTAAAGGAGCAGCTCAGATTAACTGTTGTCCTTGTAAATGAGCACTCAGCAAATGAAACTTTCTTCTCCTTCTGTAAGTTACCCTGCAGTGGATCTCCTCCAGTATATGTAGCCTCCTCAGTTGCTCTGATTTGGCTGGGTTGCAGCCACTTGACATCAGGCCACAACCTCTGAGTTGGGAAGGCTGTTTTCATTCACTGCCTAGAGGAGTAGGATCATGTTCAACATCACTGTTGTTATTTATTACAGTAATGAATTTGGCAGGAATTAACAAAATTCTGGCAGGTAGCGTATGTCTCTGTACATTAGCATGACTACGCTGAGCTGATAGTGGGTAGACGAAGTGAAAAAGCAATTCCCTGATTTTTGGCTCCTGTCAAAACAGGCAGAGGCCAGAGCAGCAGGGCATGTGTGTGTCCACTGGCACGTGTATGGTCACTCTCACCAGATGTTTGTCCAACATGCTCTCCTGCCTTTACCCTGTAGTGCTACCACAACCAGCTGGACCTCTCGGGAAAGGGTCCAGCTGGGATGCAGATTTGTTTCCTTGGAGGCCACACTGAGCTCAAGGCCTCCTCCAACTTGACCAAGAAAAAACTCAATAGACAGCAAGAAACTCTGAACCCCTAAACTCTGACACTGTGCATCACTAAAGAAGCACTGCCTCAAGACTGTGAATGATCCTACACATCATCTGTAAAGTGGTATTTTAATGCATTCACTGACTGTTTAAAAGCTTTACAGGTGATATCTTGAGATGATGTACCAGAGGAGGCTTCACTATCCTCAGGAGTACAGACAACAAGACAGCTGCCCTACTACTCAGTTTCCCCATGTTGAGGTCACATCCATGGCTGGAGTTGGGTAACTCGGCGCAGGGGCTGCCAGAGTCGCTGAAAATTTTTCATGTGAGGTGAAGCACCTGTTATTGCAGGGAAAAGAAACTAATTGGTCCTTCCTTTAAAAAAATGGTTATTTGTAAAAACCTGAGGTATATAGAGAGTTTAGGATGCCATATGGCAAATCTAAGGTCATACGAAATCCCAGGAAAGGCTATAAGGTTAATTGGCTCTAGTCAGAAGTACTGTGCCTGGTAAAGCTTGGGCTCTCATCATGGAGGAGGGAGCCCATATCTGCAATTCAAAAATGGGCTTGTTTTCATAGGGTGTCAGCTCCCAGTCCTGAGGCATGGTCACTCCATGAAATCCTGAGCTTATCTCTGCTCTTCCTGCTTCTTCCTAAGTTGCCAGGAAGGTGACAAAATCATCTGCGTGTTTTTTTGGCAGGACCTCACTCTATGGTGCTGCCCTGCTACATGGGGGTTGTGGTAGGAGTGCTGGGAGGAGAGAGGCGGTTCATGCTGAGGTTGCTGTCTGATGTGGACTCATCTGCTCCAGTAGATGACTGCTGGTCACTCTCATGGGTAATGATCACTCTGATGACCAAGTGCCCTGCTAAGCTTTCTGTATAATTTTTGCCACCAGGAAAACTGTTGTGTCAGAGCTGTTGAGGACAGGCCAATGCTCTTCCCTTTTATGTGTTCTCCATCCCAGACTGGATGGCACAGGGTGAAACAGTGTGGTGTGGTGAGCTGGGGCACACATTCAACAGGGTCTGGGTTTCTGTGGCTAAGTGTCACTACCCTTTGTGTGGAGGAGAAACACCCAAGGCTTGAACCAAAACCTGTTCAAGCTGGGAGTGAGAGGATGTGTCCACAGCTGGGCTCCCCAGACAAAACTCAATTACTTTCCATTTGTGTAAAGAATGGATGTATTTAATCCAGAAACAGTAGCAACCAAAAAGTCATTTCGCTTAGTAGCAAGATCATCCACTGCTCAGGAGTAACTAGAACTATTTACAAAATCTTTTCATACTTTAATAAGGAAGAGAATGCATATTTCTGACTGTGGAGCAGAAGTCAACCCTGTAATAATGCCTCATCTTTACCAATCATTCCAAATTATCCACATGAAGGATCCTGCTTTCTCTCTTGGACTTTAATGAAGCTCCTGTTGAACCAATTATTCACTAGCTATTCATGTATTGTCAGAGAGGAAGTCACAGAAGCTTTGTCATTAGGAATAATATTTGATTGGCAAGACACATGGCTTTGGGATGGGTTTTCTTCTTCCCTTTTTTGCTGTAAAGCCATTGCTTTTAGCTGGCAATTTCCACTGCTATAATCTGATGGAAAGTGATAAAACGCATCAGACTGCAGTACTCAAATGAGAAAACACTCCAGATTAGTAGGAATATAATTATGTTTTTCATGACATTGATTTTTTATTTTCTAACTGATAAAAGTAAACAACTGGGGGGGGGGGGAGGACGAGTGCCGAAAAACAACATTTAGACTTCAGTGAGATAATTAACTCAGCAATTAAACATATTTTGTATTCAGCATTTGTCCTTCATAGCACACAGTGTATGTGACGTTTGTCCTTTATTCAAATTCTTGCTTCTTGCAATCTTTTTATTCAGCAGGAGTGGCAGCCAGTGAGAGTCCTGTGTGAAGGCCCACTTTTGTGATGCTTTATTTTTAAAGATGAATATTCACAGCTACGGTTTGGAAAGGAAGAGGCAGCCAAATAGAATCACTAAGTGTGCTAACTGAGCAGAACTGAGAGGCAGGAGACCTTTGCAACAGGCATTTGGGTCTGTTTTCTTTTTGACAGTAGTGTTTTGGAGCAGAAGTAAGACCCTTGTGATCCTTGATACATACTTTACCCAGCTGTAATATGGGATTGCCATGTTCTCTGATCCATTTGATCATCAGGATGGGCCACCATATGGGCAGGATATATCCAAGAAAATTTAAAGAACAAGACTTAAAGCCATTTAAAGAAAAGAGGCTAGTCCTTTGGTAGGGCTGTCTGCTGGCTCAACAGAGAAGAGGCGTAAGCAACAATGGACTGTTTGAAACCTCACTGGCCTTTTTAGCACAGTTCCATCTTCTTCCATCATCAGTTCAGCAAAGAAAGAGCGAGCCTTCAGGGAAGCTGGCTGTCCCAGAAGATATGAACTGCAATACAGGAAAGATATACTCCACATCACTGCCCCATCTGCCTCACTTTTAGAAAAATGAGGTCATTAGGGAAAAGTTACAAGTCTAGGATAAATAAAATGTCCTACCTGTGACTTCATAGGCAGGATCAAGAGGGACAAGCAAACACTGCGTCAGGCAGAGGTGCACAGATATGTCAAGCAAAGGATGATGCAGTACTTCTGCATGTCAATCCAAACTGCAAAGCTGTAGCTGATACTGTGCAAGTTAATACCCAGGCACACTCCAATGTATCATTTTGCTGTGAGACAACAATATGTGAGGCTTCTTTCAAGGGCAGAATTCTGACCCTCAGGGAAACTCAAATATCTTCCTACTCTGAGAGACTCCCATGGCCCAGTTTAAACTGCTGCTGCTGGAGGATAGAAGGGCTAACTTCTGAGCTGGCATAAATTTCTATAGTAAACATACTATGACAAATCATTCCAAATTAATTTCTTCCTTTCCCAAGCTGAATTTGCCAGGTTATGTGCTAAAATCTTCCTTCTTGCTTTGTTTTGAAACACTGTAGTGCATGATAAACATCAAGCCTCAAGAGGCTGTTTTACTGCTAATTTTAGGCAATGAAATGTATCATGTATGTATTCATGACACATACAAATCACCATGCATCTGGAGCACAACCTTCCCTAAATCCAGGGTGTTCATCTTGTGAAATTTGTGGCTGTTTACGGAATGCAAAAGTTGCACTGATAAATGCTTTTCACTAGCAGACATAAAATGTGTTTGCTATTGTACTGACCTTGGGAGATGAATAGGAAAGCATTTTATCCTTACCCGGCAAGACAGGCTCATCAGCTGGCTATGCTTTAGGACAGGCCAGACTAAAATAGGTCTGTCCATGTGATAGGTTGATAGAAGAACCCTGGAAATCCTGCAAGTTATTTGAGTGCCTTTAATAGTCCCACTAATAGGTGATATCCCTGAAAGTGAATACCAAAGTTGCATCAATGACTGAATTTATAAATCACTGATCCACAGATATGACAACAATCTAATTTCTGTCAAAACCTATTGTGATTGGTAACTGTCTCACCCCTTGAAAAAAACCCCAAACCCACTCTTTTTATGAAGCTAACTGGGACAGATTTGTTTGTGGGGAGGGAGATACATCCTATGTAAACAAAAGGTTGTATAGGAAGTGCTGCTCAAACAGCAGATGAGCAATGGGGTTCTATGCAATGTCACCACAATATTAATACGAAAAGGAGAGATTAAAAGAATAATCATTAACTTGCAATCCAAACAATTTTAAGAAACTGAGATCAGGGTAATTTAAATGCGAGTCATTTCACTAATGGCTATGGATTTTGCTGCTTTATTTTCCTGTTTGTTATTTATTTTCCCTCCTTTTGCCTCCCTGTGTAAAGCACAATACCCACCAAGAGAAAAGGCCAACGAAGAGCAGTTTTGCTCTCTGCTCCTGCTTTAGATAGCTAACAGCCTCAGAGTAGTTAGGTCCCACCCTACCTTCTCTCTAGAGCCAGCAAAAGTGCCTACAGAGCATTTTGTGAGTTGTTGCTCAGCTCCCTGCTCTAACTTGTCCTCTGGAAGCACACTCTCCAGTGGCTACAGAGGGAGCCTGGAGAGCATGGCCTTCTAATCACTTATGTTTGGTACTTAACATCAAATAAGAACAACCAGCAAATATACAGGGTAAGAGGGAAAGTAACTATTCCCAAGGACCCAAAAAGCAGGTATGTACAAAGCAGAGCAATTTTAAAGTACAGTGAAGTGTTACATCTAGCTTAAGAAAAATAATATGTAGAATGAGAAGTGATTTTCAAGCTGAATCTATTTCTTGAAATATTCTCTCATGTGCTGCTCTTATTCCACAGTAATGCTTCTTCCAGGGCAATATTTTACACCAATGTTAACATCTCCATGTTAACAGGGAGGCCTTCTAAGCACATAATTTCTCTTGTACCCAGTTTAGGAGCTCTTCCATTTTTCTATGCATTTATGCTGCACCACTGACTTGAGATACTTGATCCAGGATAATGATGCTGCTTTGCTTTTCTTCATTCCAGCCTTTACTCATTCTCTTTTATAAACATTGCTAGGGAGTAGCAGGGCCTTGGGAGGAAGAAAGCCCAGCCAAAGTCTGCCACCGAGAACCTGGCAAAGGTAGGACTAGAAGACAGACATACTCAATCCTCTCATTTGAGAAGCAGCTCATGTTGACATGGCTCTAACTTTGGAGATGATCTGCCTGCTAAGCTAAAGCACATTTATGATTTGCGGGTTTCTATTCTGACTTGGCTTCATTTTTTAAATTTTCATTTTCTTTTTAGGGAACCAAATTGTTCACTGGGTTTGGCAGCTGACGGCTATTAACTGTCACACTCCAATAACCAAGGGATAGTTAGAACAGCATTAAATATTTGCACTGTGCAGCAAGGCTATACTTCATTTCAGTACACATGAATCCCATGCTCTTTTCACACTGGAAGAAAAACTAGCTTATTGCTATTCAAATCTATCTGTCTGTCTCTTTTCCCATACTGTCATTACGCATGCAAGGCCTGTCAGTGACAGTGACACGAAAACCCCTCTTGCTTTATACCAACACCAGTGACACCTGAAAAAAACCCTCAAGACACAAAAGAATTACTGCTTTTAGAATTCTGTTTATTTGGCTTTCATTTTCTAATAAGGTCACTTATTCCTTGTCTTTATGAAAGTGTTTCTTCTGCTCTCCAAGGGTACATATTTTCTCTCACAAGAACAGTTTATGGGTAATTCTATACAAAAAGTGGGTTTTGGTGACTGAGGTTTGTCCATTTTGTATGTCCCTGGTTAAACTGTGAAGCTTTGTTTTAAGCAGTTTTTATTCCTCATCATCTTAACTACCATTTTGAGTCTGATCTTTTAGGAAATATCCTACATAGGCACTCCTTGTGGTCTGTTTTTAAAAAGCAAAATTTATTTTGGCCTCTGCAGGAAGCATTTAAAGCACATAATGAATAATGTTTGACACAGGAGTCAGTTAGCAGTCATTTTAGATTAATTACACTGCTCAGAAAAAAACCTTCCAGGGGATTAGACTAAGGGAAAAGATGCTTAGGCAATAACCTCTGAGCCAGTTGGTTGCTGAACTATTCACAATAGATGTAACTATCTCTGAAGGTCTTAAGTGTGAGAATTATCTCTGGGAAGAGAACAATGAGTTAGAGAGATATAAAACAATAGGCTCATGCTCTAATACAAGCAGTTAACACGGCACATGTTCTCTTCTCATTTAATCTGCAAGACTTTCAGACATTAGCAGTTGGTGCCCAAATTAAGACTTCCTCTCTCCCTTTGATCTTATGTAAAAACTAATGAATTGTATAATCTCCAACACCCCTGAAATCCCGCTGGTTAAAAGGAAACTATCCCTACCTTTCCCATGCCTGTCTCAATTCACTAAATGGGAGCTATATTTAACAGCAGGCCAATCACATGATCACTGAAAAGGAACAGCACAAGGATCTGTAATCCTAATGCTCTGGAGCTGTGATTGCTATAAATCCTTCGCAGAATGATTTCCTTTAAATCCCAAACATGTCATCACACTTTTAATTAACATTTCTTTCTGAAAACTGTGGATAAGACCCTTTAAATTAAAGATTGTTCCTAGACTTGTCATCTTTAAACAGTGTGCATTTCTATTGTCATTTTCATGTAGCAAATTTTACTTCACTTTATAAGTAAAGCTTTTTTTCTTTCCTTTCTCATCCTTTTGCCTTCCCTGCTTTAACCCTCAAACAAGTGCTAACAGCTTGCACTATTTTTAAAGGGTAAACATATTGCTTTCAATTAGTTTACATACAAAATGGAAAATTAAAATAATGAAAAGACCAGCAATGACTACAGGCAAACATGAGACGTGGCTGATGCTTTCCTATCGGAAATCTTACCACCTTCATCTCTTGAGTTTACCATCTAATTGAGCTTACCATCTCGAGAGAAAAAGAAATTTCAAGAGGAAAGCGATGTGTCCAATGGAGCAAAGTGGATCACCTGCAGAAACAGAAACACAACCTTTATTTCCTGATTCCCAGCTCTTGATTCTTCTCAGCTATTTAGCGTGTGGCTGTCTGAATACCAGGCTTATTTCCTTGCCTGTTGGTCTCAGCAGTGCTGCTACCCACTTACATGGTACTAAAACAAGTCTAAAATGCATGATGCTGGGCACAGGAGGTGCAGTCTTCTGTCCAGAAAAAGGGAAGAGTTTTATGTGAGTGAGGGTGACGTGCTTTGGCTGGCGACTAGTGAGAAGTGGATTTACAGTATTTATTTTCCTCAAAGTAACCCAGGTAAGAACTCTGGGTTTGAATGATGGCTCAAGCTCAGTGACAGACTCACTTCAGTTATCCCATCTGGGATTTGAGACAGTGGCACATGTCACTGGCAGACAACTCTTTCAGTGACGTTTTTCAGGAAGCCCAGTTTTCTAACATGCCTCTGTGTAGAATAAGCTGGTAGAGGACCAAAGAGAGAAGAAGAATATTTGTAAGACAGGATATAAAGGATGGCAGCATTATCCATTATATAGATTAAAAACTCCCTTCATCAGTGAGAAACAGGGAAGAAATACAGATCCTGAAAAGAATCGAGAATGAAGTCATCAGGCAATTTGACAGCACAAATTGAAATTATTTAGCATGATTTGGCAATACATTTCTAGCTATCTATGTATCATCCAGGAATAATCATTGACAGATATTGGAGAAATAATGAATGGCTAAAAAGAACAAGTCAGGCTTCAATGCCCTTCCATGAATTGGGTAGTAGTTTATTCCTCAGCTGCTCCCACTGGCTTAAAATTATGCTTTGTAGCTGACACTCAGAGCCAAATGTCAGGAGCCCAAGCTCACCAAGCTCAGAACAGAACCCCCGCCTTGACTCTTTTGCATCCTGAATTGAAAACAAGGACTAGCCTAGAGAAAGGAAGGATGAAAAGATCCCCCTGCTACAGATACCTTCTGTTACATATCCTCCTTTCCTTTACACTTGTCATGCTGTCTTGTATTTTGATTGGTATAATGTTTATATATTTATATTCTGTTTTAAATGGGCCTTAATTATCTGGCCAGGACATTGATAAAGTTTTTTTTAAAAGGAATGAAAAGCGTCAAGGATGCAGAGCAAAGGAAACAGCAAATTTAACCACTTACAACCAAGTTCATGCAATAAGCATGGTGTGGCATATGTGAGCATACGTAAAAGCAGGGACTGCAACACATCCTTCCTCAGCCCATCATCTTTTCTTAATTAAAATAAATCACATAGACACATCAAATTAAAGAACTAAAAATTAACCACGTGATAGAAAAAATAACATTCATCTGATCAACACATAAAGCCTGAAGACCATGCACTCTGTAGCCTCTTTCAGTTAATTTTCACTCCAACATATTCATTCCTCTTTCTTTCTCCTATGCTAGAACATAAAATGCAAGCCCAAAGGTCTTTCGAGTAGCACTACGAAGAAACCAGACAAGTCTTACTTGCACGAAGCTGTTCATAAGTAGGTCCACAGACACACAAGGCCCATACATGCCACCTGTTTCAGGTAGAAACTGTGAGCTTGAGCCCTTGAAGAACAGACTGCACTTACGGCACACTTGCAGCAATGGAGTTCCATGGCCCCATGAGGATTTTCAGAAATGGCTGAAGCTCCCTGATGTACTTGCAGGGATCCCACCTGGTGATCTTGAAAATGAAAGAGCCTGGTGTCCAATGTATCAGATTGGACACTGGACCAAACAAGGGAATCAGGATCATAGCCTTGATTTCTCCCATGCTCACTGCAATACACAAACTGTAATGACAACATTCAATCTCTGTGCATCCCTTGTTCCATCCTATGCAATAAATTGCAAAGCCTGCACTGAGTTAATGTTCTTCGATAAACCCTACCCATTAATTTTTCATCTCTCCTGTGGTACAAACACCAAACTGATATTCCTTCCCTTTTTTACTGCTGAAATAACCCTTGAATACCCACCTGGACAGAGAAAGTCCTGTATGAAATGTTGAGATCTAGCATGTAGATTAAGCACCCATTTCTTGTTCCCATTAAAGTATGATAGGTGGAAGAAAACCAGACACATACCAATACAAAACCAGGAGTTACTGTATGACAATTTTTTATTTATCAGTATCAAATTACATAGCAAAGTAATGAATGCAGTGTCAGATCATCTCTTTGAATACTGTAAATACAAACAAAATCCACCATATTGCTTAATTATCCAAAGTAAATTAAAAGTTTAAAAATGTGCGTTTCAGAGATTCCATTTGGCATATCCTGACAATATATCCTGCATAAATATTTCTGTACCTCATTTTCACTATGTGTACCTTAATACAGCCTCTAAAAAGCTCACATGGAGGAGATAGGATCTATCTGTATGTCTATGTTCATGTTCATCACCAACTCATATATCTGCCCTGAAATCACTGAAAGTACCTATCTGTTAGCTCACCTGACAGATGAATGTGACTGTACCTGGAGTGGCCCGACCCTGCTCTCACAAGCCAGACCCAAAGATACTAGCAGCAGCGCAAGACAACTGAATGACATCAGCTCTGGGTCAGGTCCTTAAATTACTGACAAAATTACTACTCACTTTCATGGCTGCTGGGCTGGATCTGATGGCCAGATCTTCTTCACTTGAATATGTAAGGAAGTTCTTGAGACATTTACACTGTTCTTTATGCTAGTGTGACTCCACTATATAGAAATAACAATTCTTTGTTTATAAACGTTAAGTGACAAAGTCAGGTCTGTTGATTTCATGTAAACTGAGCAGGATCTGGCCACAGCTGGATACAAACTAGGTAATTCAACCGAAGTATTTTACTGGTGTTAATCAGCAGTGTCATTTACAAGGGACTTCCTTATAAGCTGTGTAAATAGAACAATTTTTTCTGACAGATGAGAGAATAAGCTTCACTTAGCACTGTTTCCAAAAGTTAAGACTACTGAGACATTGTAGTGGTAGGAAAAGGAAAACACTGTAGAAATACATATTTTGGTTAGAATACAATGAAGAGAAGTACAGAAGCGTTGATGCAGGTAATTGGAAAGGTGAGGAAAGGGAAGGAGGAAAAATTTAGGCAGCAATCCCATGGCAACGTGGGAGTTATTCTTGATCCCTCCAATTCACCAGTATCAGTGGAAGTCAGGCTTCTCTGGGAAGGTGCAACCTGAACGCTTGATAATTACACTGGCTGCATAATGTCCAGCCCGGATGCACTCAGTCACTGGCCGGTCATAGACGAGCTGTGAGAGAAAGCCTATGGGACAAAAAAAGAGAGGAACAGAAGAAAGAAGATGGTCAGATTAGGGTTTTTTTTTGAATGTATCAGTTTGTCACGGGGTAAAGCACTGCAATACTGGTGTAACTGTGTGTACATAGTCTAGTTTAAGTGTGTGCCTGCTTGAGTGACCTGCTGCTGCTATTTCTATCTATTTGGTAGCTTCAACTAAATTAAAGATCATCAAGATTGATCTTTACTAGTGCCCTCAAAATGATTTTACCAGAGTGCTTGCTCTCTTCTTTTCCAGAGAAAACTCTTGATTCCTCAAATATCATTCTAAAACCAAAGAAGCAGTTTCTCCTGCTAAAGAGAACTCATTCTGTTCATACTGGCTACAGCTACAGCCCCACACAAGTGTCACTCTGCAAGCTTTTCTCAGAGAAAGGCACATAACAAACAAACATCATCTATATTCACAGTTACAGGTGTTCGTAATGATAAAAAGGTGAAAAATTTTTACCTGAGGAGGAAAGGAAGATTACATCTGCTGCCCTTGATTATGGGAAAGTTAACCTAAGACTTCATAAACAGTGGGTACCTCTTAGCAAGCTCAGATAGCTATGTAAACAGAAACCATAGGGAGAACCAAGCACCACTCAGATCGGGGCACTTGGTTACCTGCTTGAGCTAACAAAGCCCTAGAATGCACAGCTTAGGAAACCAGAAATCCCTGGGAGCTGAGTGTTCGGAAAACCAGAGCACCTCTTTAAAGGAATATATGCAGAGTCCTAAAAAGGTCCATGGAAAAGTTAAGTACAAGTGTCATCAGAGATCTTATGGATTGAGTCCCTCATTTCTGAAACATTTTGTCTTGGCTGAAACTATCGAGACTGAAAGCACAACAGAACTTATAGAAGAGGTGAAATACATATTTTAAATTTGGAAGAGGTTTTCAAGATGTAAAGAGTAAGCTTAGTATCTTACAATTTAAGGCTCCACTCTGTCATTCTAGAGGTAATATTTTATTCACTTTTATCCCACTTTTAATAACTTTCAGATGTATCTCTCTTCCTCATCCAATCACAGAAGGAGAGTGAGACTTGCCCAGGAAATTCAGAACTGTAGCAAGCTGGAACATGTTCTTTTTAAAGCTTTCATCCACCATTTCACGTTCCTGTGTCATGGTCTGACAGGCCTTGGGCCTTGACGGTACAAACCTAATATTGAAACCATGTCTCTCATAAGTACTATGTATGTAGCTCATAGGTACCAATTTCTGACATATTACAAATTTTGGTTCAAAGACGATACGTGTTGCTAGCTTGCTTTCAAATACACTTTCTCTGTTCAGCTTGGTTACTACTAGAACAAAGACTCTACATTATACTGTGATGCTCCCATTTAACCTGTGCTCCTTGTCTAAATATTTCCTTTTGTGGCACATTAGAGCATATTTTTAGGAAATGATAAAAATATTTTATCCTATGCAATGATGTCTGTTCCTTGAAGATTAAAAATCATGTCAAACATGAAAAATAAGGTTAGATTAACAAAGGATAATGCTGGTGAGAAAAGACCCCATTTTCATGAATTGCCAAGATCTATCTTGGCTTCTCGGTCATGACTGATAGCGAAAAGAAGCTTAGTTGACGTACAGTTTTCTCTAAACTGCACTGAATGGGAGAAGAGTTTGAAACTACTAAATCTATAAATCAAATACTTTTCATTGGAGTAGGGAGGCCATAGAAAGCAGGCGTTTTAGATGGCAAGTAGGAGAAAACTCGTATGTTTCTGACATCAATACTTTTCTAGAGAACTACATATTAGCTGAAATTTCACAGATATGACTGACAGGAGCTGGGAAAAAATGAGTGCTTCACCACCAAAATTAAGTCTGTAAGCAAAAGTGAAGAAGGCAGGAGTTTTCAGTATACAAAGATGAGAATCTGAAACACGAAGAAATTGTGCTGTGAGTGCTATCACTGATGGCAGTCAGGGATGACAGACAACACAACTGTGTCAGGATGGTCCAGCTGTAATAGTCGGGTAACAGTTGAGAAATCCAAACAGCATGCCTGGCAGAAATCAGACCATTTCTGAATAACAAGATGAAAATGGTCTGCTCTCCATTTAATTAACATGCATTCTTAGGAGAAACTTTCTTGGATATGTGGAGAATGTCAATCATCAAATTTAAACTGCCTGGGAGGCAGGAGCTTGCCAGTGTGCTTCTGGGTGGTTAAAACTTGAGAGCAAGTTGTAACCGTATGTAAAATGAGGCTGTTAAGACAGTCCATTTCTAACTCAGTAAGTATCAAAGATGCACTGGGCAGGCCTCCAAAGGCAAACACGAGGCTAGGTTTTGTGCAGAGCATGAATTCAGAGAGGGGTTTATACAGGAAAGAACAACTGTCCTCTATGTTTATGATCAAGGCATCAAACATCTATGAAGATGAGAAAATCCAAGGAGCAAAAAACCATAAGACATGAATTATTTTTGAATACCAACTAGACTGAGACTGTCATCACC
The DNA here is from genome assembly GCA_024733675.1 of Psilopsiagon aymara. Classification (NCBI taxonomy): domain Eukaryota; kingdom Metazoa; phylum Chordata; class Aves; order Psittaciformes; family Psittacidae; genus Psilopsiagon; species Psilopsiagon aymara. Next base: position 31,445 of record JANRGW010048351.1, read on the forward strand.
TCCCAGGCTCACTGAGGTTTCAAGCTAGTATGCATCTTTTGTCTTCAGTGAAGCTACTTCTTATTTATTCTGATCTAAGTGAAAGCAGAATCAGGTGAAAAAAACATCCTGTTCTAATTGGGGACAGAAATGAGAGATGTCTGTGATTTCAGAGTGGTGGAGAAATGACATTAAGTACAGCCGTCATATATGAGATATGTAGAAACTGCAGTGGGGAGTTTGCCCTCAAACCATTCTCGTCTGTTGAGTTTCTCTTAAAAGGCATGTGTTTCATAGATGAAATAGAAATAGCAGTATCTGACACAATATCGCAATGAATGACAATACAAACACACATATCACAAACACAGAACTACATTACATACTAAGACTAGGCAGCTGGCAAAGCAGACCCCGAGGGAACACCAGAAAGCACTGTTGTTTGTGCAGGGAAGCAAAGAGCTCTATCAGGTTGGCTGCCTTAGCTGCAGAATGTTCTTTTTATTTAATGCTGTAAAAAGCAACATGGTCAGAATATAATTCAGAGTTTGCCTCCTCCAGAGTATAAGGGACTATGATGCAAACCCCATGAGTCATACTCTCAAGGCATGGATTCAGATCTTCAAGTTCCAGATGAAGTTAGTGTCCCATCTGTTTTTCACCATCCTTCTTTGCTGCTTGTATAACCTGATACTCTGTTAAAATGAGCCATATTAGTTTAAACAGTAAGCTGTTGAATAGTAGATCTTTCCTAAACCAGCTGATTTAAACTGAAGTGGGTTAGTGAGTACTCAACCAGTGAGCAGGGTGGTGGAGGGAAGATGACAAGCATGTGAAGGCTGTAATCTCTTTAAGGTGCCATGACTGGAAATGCTAAAAGATAAGTGAACATGGCTTCAAACTCACTTCACACTCCTCCTACAATTTCACAGACAGAAAGGACAGGATTGAACTCTGATCTTGTATCAAGGGCCTCGAATCACAGAACTAGATCATCCCAGCACATACTTAAGTAGCTCAGCAACTATTTTAACTTCTGCCATGGCCTGAACTAGTTCCTGGCTATCATTGGAATGTAGTGCGGAAAGGAGTAGTATATTTTGGCTACACAAGACAACCTTGCTTCTATTATTTTACCAAAACAACTTCAGGAGATATTGTCTACCATCCTCTAATAGCAGCTATTCTGCACTTAGTGTATTTCTACACTGCTGAAGCTGTGAACAGTGTTACATGCACTGTGTACTGTTTGTACTCTTCACAATAGAACACAACGACAAAAACCAAACTCAAGGCTTTCCCACTTTTCTGCCTCCTACCCTGACATCCAAAGTGATTATTGTTTATGGAGTAAGAGAAACAGCAGTTGCAGGATGTCTAGCATCCTGTAATGGTAGATGGCTGTAATTAGCCATCTCAGTAAGCTTTCAGAGTAGGCTGAGATGCCTTTTGTGCCCCCCAGGCACGGACAGCCAAGTAACCACCTTGTACCTAGTCATGGTAAGAACTCATTTGGAACTGTGTCCCATTCATCCCACTTGTCTTCCTAGAAAGCAAAGACAGCTTTGCTTCAAAAGCTGCTTTAAACCTTAGAGTGGTACAAAATGTATTTGCATTCACAGATGACAGAACTGATTATAACACACCAATAGCTATTTTTGGTCCATAATTATTTCTTTTCTGCTCAGCAGAAAAAAGCATCTCTGAAACCACTTTGCTCTGAAAAGTGTGCCTGAAATAATTGAAAGTTAATCTTTATTATCTCCAGCTTCCTTACTACATGTGCTCAACAACGTTTATAATTGTTAGTTCTGCAAACAGGATGAGAGACTGGAAAGTCAAGTTGCTTTCTTCTTTTCTGTGCCCACACCCAAATAAAAAGTTCTGTGAGCCAAGTGCCAGAAGTGGTGCTTGAGCCTCAAAATTGAGACCCAAACCAAGGCCCTCACTGAAACAGCACAAATCTCCTTGGGGATATCAATGTAAATTTGAAAAGACACAGCGAGTCAGTCCACTGGCTGACACAAAAGGTGTTGTGGTTTGTTACTTCTAAGAGCTCAGCGACACTTAAGAATCATTAAAGGAGAGACAAGTTAATTTTCTTGGCTGCAAAATAGACATTTCAAGGAAATTCCACTGAAATCAGTGATTTCTTTGAAAGTTTTGTTTTCTGAATATCAGTGGTAATCCTGAATGATCACCTAGCACTAGTGCAGCTAGGGTAGGAATGTGGGAGTCCAATAGTGGAGATTTTAAAACAGTTCTGGTTTGCTTTAGTAATGATTTAACAACACTTAAAAACAGCTCATATTGAAGCCAAATGTTTCATTTCAAATTGTACACTTGACAATTAATTTTAATGACTGTTAATTACTAATGCTGGCTGGAAATCCATTTATAGCCTCCGACACCCAGCGCCCCCACTACTCGTCTTTCTGCAGTTTCTCTCACGCTTCCAACCTTTTATAAAATGCCCACAGCGAAATGAATGTATATTTTGAAATGCAAGAGAGAAAAGCAGGAAAAAAGCAATTATCAAATGCATTAATTATAAACAATTACAAGCTGACCCTGACTCAGAGCGCCTCAAAACTGGTTTTGCTATGTGAAGTTCCCAGACAATCCTCTTCCAGCTGAACCCTGAAGCACCTAATATAATCCATACTAGCCAAGCCATTCACCAGCAAAATGGTCCCAGCCACAGAAAGGATCATGAACAGCTGAGCTGTCACCTCCTTTTTTTTTTTTTTGCATTTAAAGTTTCTACAGCTTGATTTGTGAACTGCCTGTTTTAAAATGGTGTTATTCCACCATGGGGACAGTTGCAAGCACCTTTTCACACTCTTGTTCGTATGCAGCATTTATCACAGTTGCTCAAACGCTCATCTATTTTTATGTGATCCCACTAGCTTTCCAGGCCAGAAGTGTGGGAAGATGCAGTTTTCAAGAAACATTACCCTAGCAATTTCAAGCCTTGTAGCTGATATGACTGAGGCTTTTTTGGATGTCTTCTAGCACTGTTGGAGTGGGTTAATGTGGTAGCACAAGTCTGGTCAGTTGTAATCAGGTGGTTAGCAACGCTGGTGCCAAGAGCCAACCAGACAGAATAGACTGTGCAAAAGATGTTGGCATCAGATGATTCTGCAATATAGGCACTGAACGGCCGTACATCAACATACTGAGGTTTCTCCTTTTTTAATTTTGTGGCAGATGGTGGATATTACAGCCAAGAACTGTGGTAAGCCAGAGGCCCTGCCCATTGCTATCAAACTGAATGTTGGCTATTCTAAATGGAAACATTTTCGATGAAGGGTGGGATTTGGCTCCTGTTTTCACGTATTTTGGCGCTGTGGTATGACACATTAGGCTCACAGTATATAAGACAAATTAAATGTAAGCATCTTCAAATGCAACGTACTTCTTTCAACCTTCACACACCTTAGCTCTTCCTCTCTCAACATTCCGTGCAAGAATTATTCCATGCATGTACTCAGATGTTATTAATTACAAATGTATATCTGTACAAACAAGTGTCTTTCCCCCTCTTTTAAAATGAAATGGCTCTGTGCTTCTACAGAACTCTAGCACCAGGCTAATTACAAGTGAGCAAAAAAGGTTACCAACCCTTTCAGAAAAACAGTCATTTAAGATGTATATCTAACAAGTGGCAACCTTGAAATCTCACTTTCACCAAAAAGAGCATTAGAAAACCCTTCCTGACTACACCACTGGAGGAAAGTTTTAATAAAAACTAATTAAACTACAAAAATCTCAAGTGGTTAACTGATTTTAGGGGCTAAATTTCTGGCAATTCTAATTATCCTCTTGTGGCTTCACTTAGTGTTTCACAACCATGACAGATGACAATGAAAAACTGCAGTTAAATTCATCCTCCCTGACACCATGCTAAGCACTAGCTTCTCCCTCTCCAAGTAAAATCAATACCATGTTTGAGTAAACACGTTTACAGCTTTATTAGGATGTCTCGCTTGTTCTGTAACAGCTACTTGAAGCTGTGGTAACAAATCGACTCAACTCAGTTAAACCTAGAGAGCTGAGTAAGAGGCTCATCGATAAGGTTGTTATAAAAATAAACTGCAGGAGATCAGAAAGCTGGAACAAACAGCCTGGTAAATGTCAATATTTTTACTTCCAAAGAATGACAAAACCATGAGATCACAAATAAAATGTTTCGTAAGTCTATATTTATCTATAAAATGGTCACACGCTAAAGGCATTTCACTGTCTATGTTCAACCCTCTTACACAAGCTTCTTATTTTCTAATCACCAGCATGAATACTAACCCAAGCATGTTTTCAAGAAAAGCAGTTAGCATTGGTACTGCTGTCCCTATTCCTCTTGGCTTTCTGTATTTAACGACATTTTTGAACGCACTGAATTTTTGTAAGGATCACTCAGATGGGTGTATGTCTTCCTTAGTTTGAGGCTACACAGTCATTTATGGACACCGGTAAATAATACAGCATTCACTTACGAGACAACTCTGATTAAGTGAAAGGAATGTTTTCAGTTTAGCAGCCTTTTCCTGGAATGGAGAGGAAGTGTTGAATACACTAAGCAAGCAAGAGTTCAGACCCTAATGCTTTAAGCGATTACATATGGAAAATGTTAATGAAAGATTCCTGCAAAAATGTGACAATAAAAAAATAAATAAAACTCCACTACATCCCTTTTATTCCATTAGGAATCAGTTACTCAAGTCTGAATAATTCTATTACATTGCATATATGTTTTCCACTGTTTAGACCTATTGGGCCAGCTCACTGCAGCTCGTAGAATAAGGTGTCAGCATACTTCCCAGGACCTGTATAGATGCTTGGGCCCATCAGAGACTCTTTCTAAGGAAAATTAGCAGTGTCACTGTGCATTGTAGGAATGTGGTTGTAACTCTATAGTGGTTTGGTCCTGAAGGCAGTGCAATAGATGGAGAAAACTGAGATCCTGATTTGAAGCTACTGTGACTGATGGGATCTTTCCTATCACTGGCTTACGCCTTGACTAAGTACTGCCCACCATGAGGGGAAACAGCTTAAGGATAGGCTTAAGTGTTTTCTACTGTGACACTCTCCACAATAATCATCCTCTATTTATAACCTGATTCATATCACTGCTGTAAAAACTCCCCAATGCTTCTAATTGTCCAAGAAAAGAATAATTTCAGTCTACAAATGTACTCCAAGAAAGAAGTATCGAAAAAACTGATAAAGTTATAACTTCGGATGGTGTGTTCCTATTTTTCATTTTTAAGTCCACATGATGACCTCTGGGAAATTAACTTTTGGATCAGCATCTTGGGGCTTTGGGCTTGTCTCCAACAGCCGGGATCAGAGAAAAACATTCGATTAAGGAAAAAATCCCTGCTCTCCAAGCTTACAAGGAGTACTGAAGGCACTGTATATGCCAAACCAAATATAGATATTTTCATTGGAAGCATCTTCTCCAGCTATCTGAGAAACTACTTTCCAGGCTGGTATTTCTCTTTGTTTTTCCTAAAAACATTTCCTAGAAAGTTTCCTAGAAGTGGTCTTCAAAAGACTGATACTTAGCCATTTTGAGGCAGCAGAATGACATTAGCTTTCTTTTATTAGTACTCGAGAAAGCCTTTTGAACCTCAAAACAGATCGGCTTTATTGACAGTAAATGGTGCAGATTACCTACTGCTTGGAATAAGAGGAAGAGAGTTTCACTAATTTAATGTAGAAATAATGAAGTTCTAAGCTTAACAAAATGGTATACATGTACTATCCTCTATTCAGTTCTTAACATATATTTAAGTACAAAAAGGCAACATTTTGTGAATGTAACTTCACAGCTGAGATTCACATACACAAAAGCTAGTAAATTTGAAGTTGTGCTTGCAGAACTACCATCTCGCAGTAAGGTTTTATTTGCAGGTATACTTCCACACAGTCAAACCAGCAGCATGCAGAGAATCAAAAAGAACACCCAATGCAGTGGGAATATAATAGCTAGACAGCCTATAAATTTATTGCCTTTTGTGGGCTGAAACAGCCTACCATGCCATTTTATACATAATGCTCCTATTTTAATAGTGTGTCACTTAATTCCTTCTGCTTTTTTAAATACCTGCTACTATCTGGGATTGGTACTAATCATTCACTGATCACCAGTAACAGTAATGTCCCTTTAAGTAGAGTCAGAGATGAGTGTTAGACCAACCGACAAGCACTGCTACTGCCACTGCTTTCAACTGGGACCACGTTTTTTCTTTTACTTTTTTTGTATTGCAACTTTGCCATCTTCCCCCACTTCAAGGATGAGCCCATTTCAATGGGTGTGGGACGTTACCAACCTATTACACAACAGAGGCTGCTACAGGTGAGTGAGGAGCCTGTTAGCTAACACCATAGTGTGGGAAGTACCTTTATGGTCACTGTGTCAATCTCCATAGCACCACACCAAGTCATATTAGATGTAAAACAGATAACATATTTCAGTGTATTTTTATACTTCATTGTGTGTTGTTGTATCTCCTGTGAATACAGCATCAGCTTAATCTGACACATTGTTTCTTAGGGGACTATATCCTGCCCTGACTCCCAGGGGAATGTTCTTGATGATCCAATCTGACTAGTGCCTCTGTTTCTACTCAGAATACATTAAAATAACACAAAAATATTACCACAATCTGCGAGCAAGGTAATAATAACTCATTAAAGTAATTTCTAACCTTCCACATGAACATTTTCTTTATCATTACATGATTCTCTAACACATGACACATTAACATAAAATGAAATGTTATGAGGATAGGGATAGTACGCATGACAAAGTATTTTAAATGGTGATGATTTGCTTTGAGGCGTTAAGTCAATTTGTAATTGTCCCATAGCTATTACAGCAAAAACTGGAACTTCATAATTGGTTTTGAAAATCTATTTTTAACACAGAAGGTTTGTTTTTTAAAATGTACGCAACTCATTTGATGTTCATTTCTCATGAAGCCTGTCCAGAATGTCACTGGATTTATGGTGAGGCAAATTAGGCCTTTCAAAATTCAATTTTGCAACATATTAATCCTCTTGCTGTGTACTGGGGCTCCCGTAACGCTGATGGTGTCACTGCCAGGAAAAGAGACACATCTGCTAGAAGGAGCCAGCCCTGCTTCAGTCTACTTAGAAACTTCTGAGGGTCTTTAATTCCATGTAGTGATCCTTCTATGATCTCACTTCTACATGTTATTTGAAAAATGACAGTAAATATACTAATGTTTTGCCTTACAATAATTCTACTGTATGTTTTTCTGGGTTGCCTTTAAACTGCATAGGTGAAAATGTGAATCACCATATGTAACTTACTACATTTTGATAAAAAATGCGTATGTAATAAAATTCACATGAACAGTTAGAAACCAAGAGAAATGCAGCAGTCAAAACAAAACAAATTATACTTGGACAACACCTGCTATCAGTTTTAAGTATAATGCCAGCAAAAAAGAATATATTATTTCCTAAGAAACAATTTTGAATGGAAACTGGCAAAAAGTGAAGCAGGGAATTAAAAAGAAAACAGGAATATTCCATGTTTTTCCCAAGTGGTATCTATTTTTATGGTTTTGTTTAAGTAGCTGCAACTTAAACTGCGGCAATGTTCTAAATTGTGCCAGTGCTAATGCTGAAATGACTAGTGACTGGCTGCACTATTGATCAGGATAATGGTGTGCCTGTAGCTGAGACTGAGAAAAATCAACTAAGAACATATAATCTGGTAATTTCCTACTTTGTAGGAGGTCAGTTACAGAGATAACGTGGCTACCTAATAGCCTAGGTTTAGATGTAATATTTACCTGAGAGAGTTACGAATGCCATCAGAACACACAGACGGTAAGTCACAAACATGTTGACAAGTTATCCCCTAGCAAGCAAAGATTGATGCCCTATCTGCAGCTCAGCTATTATACTCATGTACGCTGTTTATAAAAACAGGAGTATTAAAGATGGGCAAAAAGGGCTGTCAGTCAAATGCTGATGACATTAACAGGGTATTTTTATTTCAAAGCTTCGTATCTCATCAGCCGTGATCTCAGTAACAACAGGATTGCTCAGAGGCAATTAGCCACCCATGTTGTATAAATGAAGACTGAGAGAGTGCTGATTTCTATTATAACATTTATCTTTACTTTAAAGAAAAGATGAACAATTCAAAGTAGTATCTTCTTGTCTCTTTTTAAACAAAAATCAGCCACAAAAAGTAACATGGACATACATATTTAATTGATATCACCAAACAAATACCCCCCACTCCCAACTCGCAAAAAAAATTGCGTTGCAGAGCTCTGGTGTTAGCAGAAGGCAGCATTTCACAGCGGTGATATTTTATCCACTGCGTTTCTCTCTATCAAATGTGATTAAACAATGATGACAACTTCCCAAGGTATCTTAAACAAGTATAAAAACCTTATACAAATTAAAGACCGCTGTAAGTGGATTAAGTAGCTTCTGATATCATATTCCTGCTGTTCAGTAAAGAACTGCTCCTAGCTCCTTGAACTGCTGTTTCAACAAAACTAAAATGTTTTAAGGTGGAGAGTAGAGGAGGAAGGGGAGTTTTTATAACAGAGATTCATACAGAGATAAAAATAAATAAGAGGAATATTTCATTTCTCTGCAATGTTTTTAGTGAAAATGGATTCTTCTTTGGGCTACAGAACTGATGGATAGGGGGGGCAAAGCAGTTGACGTTATTTACCTGGACTTGTGTAAAGTGGTTGACATTGTCCCACATGTCATCCTTGTCTCTAAGTTGGAGAGACATAAATTTTATGGATGGATCACCCAATGGATAAGGAATTGACTGGAAGGCCACGCGCAAAGAGTTGTGGTCAATGGCTCAAAATCCAATTGGAGACCAGTAAGGAGTGGTGTCCCCCAGGGATTGGTATTGAGACTGGTCTTGTTCAACATCTTTGTTGGTGACATGGACAGTGGGATTGAGTGTGCCCTCAGCAAGTTTGCCAATGAC
>JANRGW010048351.1:40464-84244 GCA_024733675.1 Psilopsiagon aymara
TGAGGAAGAAATTCTTTACTGTAAGGGTGGTGAGGCACTGGAATGGGTTGCTCAGGGAAGTTGTGAATGCTCCATCCTTGGCGGTGTTCAAGGCCAGGTTGGACACAGCCTTGGGTGGCATGGTTTAGTGTGAGGTGTCTCTCCCCATGGCAGGGAAGTTGGGACTAGATGACCTTGAGGTCCTTTCCAACCCTAAGCATTCTATGATTCTATGACTCCACAATCTTGAAGAGTCCTGTAAGTGCATTAAGGAATTTTCTCCTTAATATAGTCACAATATTACTCATAATTTAGTAATCTGACAAACTGTTCAAACCACCTCCCTCTGCTGAAGGCATTATCAGATCTTTTTGACATGTTTAGCACTCCTGCTATAGCCACTCTATAGCAACTATTCATGCAACAAACCTACAAAATTCCTACATATGAAATACATAAGGGACTTAATAGACAAAGTCATGAATACAGTCCATCTTTGCTTATGAGATTTATCCTGAGAAGATGGAATTCCCATTGCATAAGCTTCATTTTTTAATTCATCAGCTTCTACTCTTTAGCCACCAACACTGTCCTCTGAAGACGACTGAGGCTGGATTTTCAGAGGAGCAGGAAACGGCAACTGGGAACCTAATTCCTATAGGAATATAACTCATAGGACCACAGCACAATTTAGGGTGGAAGGGGCCTCTGGACATCACTTGCTCCAGCCCCTGGCTTAAAAAAGGGCCATCTCATATCATGTTAAATCCCACCTAGACGTTTGTTCTATTTTAAGGATTCCTGGATTCCTACCTAAATGATGGATTTATGCAGACAACAACATAGGAATTATTATACTGGATTCTATTCTGTTTCAGTTTTTATCAATAGTATATTTGTTTAAATCTACTGGCTTTAGACAAGGTATTCCAAAGTTATACTCGTGTGTTTGGAAAACAGAACCAGACCTATTAAAAAAACCCCAAAGATTACTGAATCATATTTTTCATTGTAAAGGAGTAAGGATAGGCAATTATTCTATGGACTCTGGGTTCTCGGCAAACCTACATTTGTATTTCTTGTGCTGTGTTCTTGTAAACATACATGTATGTATGTGTAAAATAAATTCAAAAATGTTGCACTTTAAGGATAATATTTTAAAATTTCAATAATGTAGAAGTATACCAAATATTACTTAGCTCTGAAACCAAAGCTGGATGTCATTCTCTACAAAATAATTCGTATTTACCTCATGAAAATAGGCTATAATTCAAACAATGTAATCACCTTTGGGCAAACTCTTTGGAGTCCAAGGTCTTTATCTGATTTGTAGAGGCATTTAGATTAAGATGGAAAAATAATGTTTAGAACTAACCTCCATACCAAGGATGACGGAATTACTTTATTGAGCCAGTTTGGCAACAGAAACAAAAGGAGGGAAATATCTCCACTAAGCCCTGTGGTCTCTAAAGAAAAGACAGGGATGCCGTGAGGCACACTCACACAAGGACACATACAAAAGAGGACAATTCATCTTTTGTTGCTGTCCCTGAATTCTATCAGAGTAGTTCTGTGATAGCTGAGACAGTAGTTGGCCATCTCATAAGATTCACACTGGGTTTCAAGAGAAAGACAGAGAGAACTGCTTATTCTGTAAGTATGTGCACCAAACAATTCTGAATGTAGCTTTCAAACTACAGCTAGCAGCTTTATGAGACTCCTTGGTACATGAAAGCTACAATACGATTTTTAAATTGACAGGTTGTTGAGCCACTGACCTCAGCTTTGATACCAACAGAGGCAAATTGCTGTCAGCTCACATTTGGCACTGTGCAATGCTTAATGAAGGGCTCCTTCAATCTCAGGATTTCTTTTCGTTAGAATGGTATAATGCCTTTATAGCATGGCTTTAGGTAATATACACTTGCTGTGATCATTCTGTCACTGCTTTATCAGCCTGCTTTAAAATGATTTGTGGTTACATTTCATACTCTAGTACTTTTCATGCAGTATATGACTAAATCACAGTAGATTACTAAGTCAATATATTTATATTGGCAGAACCTGAAGATACATTGATTTTACACCTTCTCTTATTTATTTATTTATTATGAAAACTCTGCCCAGTTCCACTGAGTAGACAGATTTTAGGGGAGAGATTATGTAGGGAACAATGGCAGTAGCTATCAGAAAAGATGCTTATTGTTTTCATTAGTTACGGTGGCAAGGACAAAGGGGAGCCCAAACAGAAGGCAGACGTACTCTGGCTAAATAGAGCAGGATGGCATAACAGAAAGCGTAAGATGGTAAACTGCCCATATTTCAATCTACTTATTGCCATTTAACATGCTTTGATTATCATTATTGCAAAGGTTCTAACTGAGGCTGACTAGAAATGAATAAATGTTAATTTAACAAGTTGACAGACTGTTTCCCAAACTCTACAAACAAAGGCTGTAATTCCATTTAGAGGACTCTTGTAACATAAGCCATGTCAGCAAAGCTCAAGTGATTTGTCAATGTCAGCAGAACCCAGAGGTGGAAACTTTATGGGTATTTCAGGGATTTATAACCAAAAATCTATGGTACTCCTGAAATGCACGAGAGGTGCTGAGATGCTACAAAGTAAATAATTATTGCTTCAAGTTCTAAAAGGCAGCAGTTTGTTGCTGGAAAGCAATAAAGGTAAAACTCTGTAAGTGGTGTTTAGAGAAGTCTTTTTAGCATAAAGATACCTGCAGGAATGTTAAAACCCATTTTCTCATTCCTGCTGGTTGCACCAGCCTGAGTGGCAGATGACCTGATGCCTGCAGTAAGACGCAAGAAATTCAGAGATACTCCTGGTGGCAACTTAATAAAAACATATTTCAACTGAAGAATGTAGTTTATTTCTTGTTGCTAGCTGCTGGAGCGAGCTAGCTCTCCTTGGAGGCCAGTGGCTTCACATTCAGAAATGCTGAACTCATGAATCAACTCACAGAGTTACAGGTACCCAGAAACTTTATCTTGAAACCTTAAAGTCATGGAAAAGCTTAAAGACCTTCAGTAGTTAGATAGGTTCTAGAAACAAACAAACAACAAACCAGAGTTCTTATTTTCCACTTTCACACGGAGAGACATGAGGAGTGATTTGCCAAGTTGGCGTCATTACTGAGAAGGCATTTCCTTACAATCTGAATCTCTGGAAGAGAGTGCCTCCATTAAAGACCTTTCAAAATATGATAGAATCTAACAATCCTGACCTCCTAATGTAAAATAAATCCTGCTTGATGGGGTTAGTTCTCATTATATCCCACATTCCCCTCTCAGCCAAGCCATTTGCTCCAGCAAAACCACTGTTCAGTCATATTAATACACCATTCTCAGGGAAGTATGGAAAGCTTTGCCATGGGAGTCTTGTTCTCTGCTGTTTGAATACAGGAACTACGTTTCCAGGAGACTGTATTATAACACTGAGTGCATTTTTTAGGTAAGGGATGAATTTTGAAACATTTTACTACAAGGACACTAAAATCAAAACATTACATGTACTGTTGCCTAGGTAGTAACAACTTGATAAAAACCTCAATCAAAGAAAGAAGCTAGAAAAACACTGAAGAGAATATAAAAATTCCCATTATAAAAATTCTGTCAGGACAATAACACTGCATCTGGCTCCATGCTACAATCAACAGAAGATACATATGTTGAGTAGTATTACCAACATTACTGAACAGGGCTTTCTGGCAAGGAGACAATAAGGAACTTTTCCTGTGCAAATACGTACTTTGAAAACACATGAAAAGTGTGATGCAGATAAAACACAGACATTTCCCTCAAATGAAACACAGATCAAATCAAAGCCTCTCAAGTCCAGTATCCTATTTCCTATATATGGGAAGGAAAATGAAATGACTCCATGAAGAAAGAGACAACAGTATTTAAGGACTAGAATCAGCTGTGTATCTAGACTGTTATGATTCCCAAATCTTCCATCTGGACTACACTCAGGAAAATCTGTTCTCTGAGGAGAATAAATGACCAGTTTATTATTTATGGGGTGACAGAGCAAAACCAAGATATCTCAGAAGCTAACAGAAGAACTATGGATATTCTGAGGTTCATGTTGCTTTGAGTCACAGCAGAAAGAAATAGCATGCAAGAACCTAAGCTCACATACCGATACTCAGGTTAAGTGCCTAACCGCAATGAGATTTGAACTGTTGAGCCAGCTTCCACTACAGAGGAAAAAACAGCTGTGGTCCTTTCTTTCCCTGGTATCAAGGGAGAACTGTACAATGCCATGCTATCACTGGACTGCACTTGAGCACCATACTGAAAGCTTCTGACGCCTCAGTGGAACTGAGGAAAATAATACATCTTTATAAACAGCAATACAGGAACTTCATTAAGATTACCCCAAATACACTGAAGCTTGCTGTGTCCAGACACATTATATCAACAGACTTAGAATGACAAAGGAGAGTTGACCTTTTAGAGACCTTTTTACTTTCCTTCTTTATTTTCTTCCCAATAGGATTTAGCATTTTCCATATAATTTTCCCCTTGGAGTAAAGAATCTCACATCTGATCCAAGACCATCCTAACAGAATGTTCCTAAACTCCTTACACTGCTGGTGAACAGTAGCAGTTTGGAATATAGTCTGACATGCCTTATATCAGGCTTTCCATTCAGAATGCTCTGTATAATTACTAAAGTCAACATTTTAGCCCTTCTACAGAAAAACAGCAACTACGACTGTACCAGGGAAAAAGATATGAAGAGGAAGAGTTAGGAAAGAGCAGGCAGTGCTTAAAGCCCCATTATTTAGCTGCAATAGTCTTCCTTCAGCTATACTAGGAAAGAAGAAAAGGATTATTAAAAAAATAAAGAAAGCCCTTATTTCAAAATGCCTAAAATCTGAAGAACTGAGAATAAACACAGCCTGAGATAAACGTAAGACACATGAAAAGCTGCTTCCTGCTAAGGCAAAGCTTGGTTGATGTCTACCATGTATCCCACCTGTGCCCTTCCCACTATTACTTTATCTTTAGGATCTGAAAAAAAAGTAGGCAAGAACAGAAGCTTAGTGGCACAGCTGATACACAGAGCATAGGTATACAAGGACAAGCACTTGAACACTACAGTCGCTGTTACTGCCTCAAATTTAGTCTTGTTTGTCATTTATGAACAACAAAGTGACAAGCGTGCACTAAAAGGTATATGAATAATATGACCTAATGTGTTTCCCTCTAATTCTGTTCTTTTTGATTCACAAAGCACCAAAGCAATGAGCAATAACATTCCTGTTTTCAGCCATACTTAAGGATATATTTAAAACTTATTGGTTTAAGTGATATATTAAGGATGGAAGACTAAGCTTATGTTGAATACTTTCTTGAAGCGGGACACAGTTCTGAAGCTTGAATTTGGTAACACTCCGCTTGTTATCCCCTTCACAGCTACAAGACTGAGCACTGCAATTCTATTTATAAAGTCTATTTGGTAAATGTTTCCAGTAAATTAGAGACTAATGGAGCTCCTTAGAGCTACAACGTAATGGATATTAGAGCCTTCAGGACGCAACACTGCATCACAGAGCTACATGTATAAAGGTTACAATGAGTGACAGAACTTTTGGATTAGACTGGTTTTGGCTTATATTGAATAATTTTTTAAAACAGGCATAGACATAACATCCTCTTTTTTTCCTTAGAGCTTGTGCCAAAAACAATAGTAAGTTTGCAAATGGGTATTAAGCAATGCCAGATATTTTCTGGGTTTGTTTTAACAAATTAACCCTTTGTGTTCTTTACTGATGTCCAAATAATTGTATTGGAAGCAGATGTTCTACCAGAATTGACATGATCAAAAGACATTATGCTCACTTATTAACATACTGTTTAATATTCACTACAACCTGTTTTAAGGAATAACAATGTGTTAACATTTAAGCCAGGAGGGATTTCTGTACACTATATAGTACTTGATGCAGCTTGTTTATGCAACAGTCTGACAAATACAATTAATCTCACGAAAACTACCAGAGTACAGCATAATGGCATATTATTTTTGAAGTAATAGAACACACTTTCCCTTTGAAAATCAGAACTTAATTAAATCATATAACTTCCGGATGCAGAGAAAAGCTCTAAAAGACTGACGCTCATTCTGAAGGACAGTCAAATGAAAAACCGGTACATTTTATACAGACAGAAAAATATGATAAGCTCCAGACAAGAGAATGAAGTAAGAAATACCTCCAACAAATGCATCTCCAGCTCCATTGGTATCCACAATTTCACTCTGATCACTCACCAACACAGGGAAAGTAGTCACTTCATTTTCTGCCGTGGAAGAGGAGAATAAAACATAAGTTACTTGGAAATATGACTTTGAAAAGGAAAACAAACAGCGAAAATCAAAGCAATTTAAAACTGGAGCTCTGACCTTTAACATGACAATTTGGATAAAAATAGATTTGGTTTATAATTCTGTCTGTATTTACTGCATAGGGATACAGGAACATACTTGATCAAGCTATTTGTTGTGGACATTTTCATTAATTGCTTCCAGCCTCATTTCTTTTATCTCCTATTATTAAGGGCAAGAGGAAAAAAATGACAAGGAAAAACATAAAACATATGGACAAGACTAAGAAAAACCCAGCCTGCTGAAAAAGCTTCTTATTAGTTGCAGAGAGGTGATGTAGTCTCCAGAATGGCCAGTCCAAGCCTTCAAAAGCTCAACAGAAATTGCTGCATTGTAAAAACCAAAATGCACATGAACTAACTTAAATAAAGCTGTGAATTAAAAAGCGGAAACTAGTGTAAATCAAAGTGCTCTCAAATGACATCTTTTAAAAACCCCCACATATATAAGAAGCTTTGCAGCTTGCCATCTGACTAGATTTGGTTTCAAGATTTCAATGACTTCATCCTCTTCCTTAGCATTGCTTTTTAAATATTTCCTTCTCTGCAGCTCCCTGCCCTCTACTGGCACTCGTTAAACCTATTGCAATAGGTGGATACTCGGCATCTTCACCTCCAGTTCACTGCCACGCCACAGTTCAACATAATTACACCACTTAGGTATGATAACTTTAGAGTTCTAGGGTTATAAATTTAATATATGCCACTAATTAATCAGCTATGGCTTTCCAGGTGGTAATGTCATAATGACGTGATAAAAATATAATTACCACCTTGTCACAATACCTTGTTAAAGTGTAAATTACCCCTGTAACACAGCCAATGGAAGTTCTGCCTCTGGTAGTCAATATGCATTAAACTGTCTCAGAGCAAACAGATTGTCCTTTGGCAGACAGCAGGAATTAAAAAAAGGGGAGGGGGAAGAAAAGCCTGTCAACCAGTGAAAATGAAAACCATCAGAGCAGTTTTCTTTTAATTTTTGGTAAAAATAGAAATAAAATGGGAAATAGATTCTCCAGTAGCTGAAAGCTGGAGATGAATAGTTTTTTCACTGTCCAGCAACAGAGCAGATCACAAAAATCACTCTTATACTGATGTACAAAGTAGCAAACAAGGAAACCTAGTTTGGGAGGCATATAAAGAATTCACAGCCTCAAATCAGGCAAGTCTGTGTATGCTGCAGTGGTACCAGAAGGATCCTGGTTTCTGTGAAATGCAGTGTATCAGCTCTACTGCTCTTCACCATCTGCTACTAAGTGAACCAGGCAGATATAATGATGCTGCCTCCAGAGGGAACTGTTGGCTGGCCCACCAGGAGGGGAGGGGAGCATTAGCAACAACCATCCATGAGAGGCAAAGGAAAAAGCATAATGAAAACCATAAGATGAATATTCCAATTAAAGAACAGGCTTCAGTCAGTTCTCAGTGCATCCTACTCTCTATCCTGTTAAGAAAACTATTTAGAAACGTGCTTCAATGCCGTGTTGTGCTCTTAAGAGAGTCTTCAAGAGCAATGTTTTTTAGTAATTTTAACAGGATTAATTTGAATTGGAAATCAAGAAAGAGAGGTCTGACTTTAAACTCTGCCAGATGAGCAGAGTGTACTCATCCATTTCAGAAGAAGGTATATATGATTTGTTCTAGCTAATACTAAAACAATGAACAAAATGATAACTCTTTTGAAGACACATTGTAATAAACTAACCTGCTTCCTTCCCAAGTGTGCATGGGCACACAGAGATGTTCTACGTTAAATACACAGCAGACACTAGCATATGCATACAAATGTGTGTGTTTGGGTACAGAGAGTGAATAATACAGAGACATTATATTTCGAATGCTGCAAATGGGGATTGGCATCAAGTGAGATTCAAGCAGACTAGCAGAAATGAGTTCTCGCCATCATCTTTCTCCCTTCTTTTCTTCCTCTGTCTTGATTCCTTCCCTCAGCTCCCTCTAGTACTTGCAGGTAAGTACTGCACTATGAGCTCTTATTCTCTTGTTTCTGCAGTAGATGTAGTGAGTCTGAGACTCCAAATACATCAAGGAATTCAGCTGTTATGAGAACATATTCCCCTCACCCCCAGTCACAGTTTTGCATCTCTACCTTGGTCATACATTCTGTCTCTACAACTTTAGGTATTTTCAAGAGGAGCAATAATCTCTTATTTTGAATTACTGAAGTTTCAGAAGAAGCCAGCATGGCTTTGGAACACATACTGCATTATCGAGATATTACCATCTGTACACATACAATAAGCAAAAGATTTTTCTATGACCTTAAGAGAACTTCTACTAGCACAGCAGAGTCTACTAAATTACTGCCAATAATAACACATATTGAAAGATACAACAAAATAATAGAGGTGTTTTTTTTCTTTCTTTCACAATAAATGAAGTCAGAATTAAAGCCGCTATTAGATTACCTTATGTCTGTGTCATAGCATGAAAATACTTCACATACCTTACAAATCTGTGTTCTGTAACAACTAGGCATAGCAGGGTGAATGAAGCTGAAGCAGAAGTCTACATTTTGAATATCCTAGCTTTTGTGACTTTAATGTTGCTTTAACTTCATTTTTGTGTGCGATCTATCATATTATAAAACTCCCGAATCCATCATAGTGAACACAGAGACACCTTGGCTAAGTGCACTGGTCATCAGTGGCCTTGCTTTTCAAAGTCAGTTCTGATTTCATTTATCATTCTGAGAGCTTATGAAATAAAGAATAATTACGTAAGTGTTTTGAAGTCCAAGTGCTGCTCCTCTGGGCATAAAATCCAGTGTTCTATTTTTAAGCAATAAATATCTTCTGTGATACACACCCTGGGATACAACACATTCCACTCGGATATCATTTCCTGGAAGCTCAGAATTGTGACTGCAAATTGCAACAAGGCGTCTATAATTAGGGAAGTTTTACTAACAAGCATTAATGAAATCTAAAATTTTTGGACTCTGATTCAACTCTCAATGATTTTACATTAGGGAGGAACTCAACTCTTTCAGAATTACATAGAAATAATAAAAATTGAACATTAATGGGGTGATGTCACAGGCTGAAGACAATATTCACAAATAAATCAGAATGAATCAGCTTACTGGTAAATTCAGTCACCGCTAGCCTGTTGCATTATGTACATAGGAATGTGAAATATATCTTTATTTTCCTCAAGTGAAAACATGCGCTAGCATATCAAGCTTAAGATAATTTCGCGAGTAAAACAGTCTGGAGAGATAACTGGAGAGCAATATTAACTGAGAAAACAGTGCTCTTTCCATTCTAATACATTTCAGCCCTCAAATGAATACAAGTCTATTTCATGATGCTAAATGAAACAATCGAACTCTGATGATAGTTGCATATACTACAGGTCTGTCTTTAAACCAAATTAGAATCACAGACTACAAATCTACTCTTAGTACAGTAATAAACACCAGCAAACAATCATTACATCCAATTAGGCGCAGTACTTTCCTTAACTGGGTCATTTACCAGTCTCTGTTGCTCTTGAAAGTAGATTAAATGTGTAAACTTACATTTAATTACCTGTAACAGAACTCTTATGGGCAACTCATTGGAGTGTCCTTAATTTTGTATTAAAATAAAATAAAAGGAAAAAGGGAGCCCTAAAATACATATAAAAATGTGTAGCTATTTCCTCAGATAATCTTTTGATCCATGGGCTGGTAGTGATAGGACAGATGCTTAAAAGATGGAGACACATTCACGTTTCTTGTGTGAGATTTAACTTGTAAAAGAAAGCAACAACTGTGAAACAGAGTTCTGTCCCATCTCCTCTCCACCTCCGTCCTCTCTAATTTTCTTTAGATCAAGGGCCAAAAACAGATAAAAAGAAAGGAGGGGAGAGGTGGGGAAGACAGGAAGAACTTAACAGAACATAGAAAACTGAACTCAAAATCTATAAATGTCTCTGGGCAGCTATAAGGTACAAAGTAATGAGAAAAGTATTTGAAAGAAGCCCATGTAAGTCAGGATGATTCTCAGCTCCTACTTCTCTCCAGAAAGTAAAACCCAGAAGCCTATAGGCTCTAAGTCTCTGTACCTCTTCTGCACATTGGCTCATCTCTAAAAATCACTGGAATAACAACACTTTTCCTGGTTTTGTTTTCTTTTTTTTAGGCAAAAAATGCCATTTTGCTGTACTTCACATGAAGATACCACATGATAATATATATCAAATACATACTGCAACTCTCCTACCATACCAGCACAGCACTGTCTAAAGTTACAAGGCAATGTGGAGCAGGGCAGTGCATGCTGAACCCCTGGTTAGAAATCCTTAAGACTTCCAGTGATGATATGTTTCAAATCTGGCAGTGCTGATTCAAGCTGTCATTTCTAAGCAAACAGAATGAGATTCTGCATTTTCAGGCTGGGACTCTCAGATAGCTGTACTGGATGAACACTTCAGCCCCCCCGGCACTTTCTGTGCACATGTTAAGTTTGCCTTGCTTTGCATGGCAACATTTCCTCTCTCCTCCATCTAGTTCTGCGCATTTTTTGGCCTGGTGCTGTAGCTATGTATGGCTTGTCAGAAAAATAAGGAATTTATTTGTGGAAGTGAATGGAGCTAAATAGCATAACAAGTGAGATGCAAGTCAGCCACATGCTTTGGGATCTTTCTAACCAAATATTTTAATAATACACAACAAATGATGCAGTATTCTAATGAATTCAACATGCAGCCAAGAAAACTTCGTTACTACCAATATAGAAGTTAAGCTCTTATTGCTACAATAAACAGTGCTACCCTAAAGAAGTTATAGTGTAGCTGTCATTTAGAAGGCATATATATATCTGCGGTATGATACAATTAACACAAATATTAATTTATTTCCATAATAAAAGACCCAAGTAGTGTAATCAGGCTAAAATTCTCTTTGCAGCTTGCTAAGCAAAAGTAAGTCCATATAGCTGTGTTGGCCAGGATGCTAAGTACTGTCCCTCAGAGGCAGCTGGTTCAATTTAAGTAGAAACCGAGCAGGAATATGATGCCAAGGACTTTGAATCTTCTGTGGCTCTACTCATGGTCCTATAGATATCTGCATGGGAAATAACAGTGTGCAGACCCCAGTTTCCCTCTCTCCTAGGAGGTAAAGTTAATCCAAAGATGTTCAGTGAGACTTGTCTTCCCTTTATAGCTCTCTTCAGACATACACATTGTCCCATTATCTAGTCAAGAGTATTTTTATTCAGAAGGTGTATTCATAGCATCTCACTATAGTGTGATTCATGGGATTAGAGTTAATAGGGGAAAAAAGGTTCCCCCAAAGGAACTCATACACTCATACACATCAACTATTAGCAACAATGTAAAATTAAACCCTATTTTTGCATCCAGAGTATATTCTCTGAACCTGCGTGGAATTTGGTCTGCATGGCTGTTAATTCGACACAACTCCTTTGAAATAACTCTTGATTTATACCAGTATGAGATTAGACAGATATAGATCAGAGACAGATTAGACAGAAACTAGATACAGATCAGAGCTCTGTATCTAGTTACAAGTGTAAAAAATCTAACAGCATCAACTCAAGAATAGCTTCTATAGGCCCAAATGAGTTTTGTTTACCTTATAAAGGTGTGGGAGCCACTTAAACACCAGCATTTTCTGTATCATTACTGCCACAAGTTGAACTCTACTTTATTTCTCATATTAAATAATTCTTTGTTTGCACAAGTAAGCAAACAACTATGACCATGTGTTAAAGATCAACAGAAAATACTAGTTTTGTTTCAGTTTGCTGCTAATTCATTAAAAAAATACATATATATATTATATATATGCATACATATATAGCAAAACTGCCCTAAAGAACAAGCTGCTGAATTTTTCTGGCATGTGTCACAATGTTTAAGGCTTAGAATGGCAATGAACTCTGTTGAGAAAGCCTCTCTGAGAACACAAGAGTATTGCCATTCGCCCGCTAGGCACAGTTTTCAGAGGGAGCTGAAACTGGGCCCACTGTACTGCCAGAAAATGCATTCCTCCAGCTCAGCATGCTGGAGACATAAGGTAGTGTTCAGAGTTAAATCCTTTTCCTGTGATCACTGTTGAGACCAGGAAAGAGGCTGGGGACTCATAAAAGGCGAAGGGTGTGAAGACATAGGCACCAAAATTTCAAAAAGCTTCTGCAGATGTTTCATTGATACAACACAATGACTGTCCTCCTATGAAGAGCTCAGATCAAAATCAGTCCTGAAGGCAGAAGAGATGGGTTACAAGAAACAAACCCCACAAACTGCAGGACCCTAGTCTCCATCAAGGGCATGCTCTACTGCAGTGAGCCTGGCCACACCAGTGAGAGCACAGGGTGACACAAAATCAGATCTGGACTTGGATATTAATAAATATCACTGTTACTTTCTGCACTGTAAATCCTACATGTCTTGTTTGGGCCACTGTGTCTTATTTGATCCTTCTGTATAATCCACCCCTCCAAACAAGACCAACAACAAAACCCTATTATTTTTTGAGCTGCATATGGGAATAGGAAATACAAACAAATCCATTTCAATTCATAAATAGGTAGCTCAAGAACTGAAAACACACAAATGATGACAGAATGTCAATGTCTAATGTAAAGAATGTATCACATATGAATGTTCAAGTTACAGAGACACTTATGTTCTGGCTCACGCATGCTCAACATTGTGAACGTGGGTATGGGTACTATCCAAAAATGAAGCATCTTTCAGCTCAGAAAGCAAACCCTGTGCACTAACAGGAATGCATGTATGCTTGTACTTCACCTCATGGAATTCTACAGATACATTTTAAACAACTGCATAGCTGGACCATCAAAACACTGTCCTATGGGAGAATTTTCTGACAAATATCAGTGTATAATTAGGTCAAAGCAATCCCTATCCAAAAGCTTGAGAGCATCAGCTAAAAAAAAAAGAGAAAAACACATTATAATTTGGTTTTGAGCAGGACAAAAACCTGTATTATGCCTCAGATTTTTTATACATTAAGCATATTGCCCTAGCGGGGCAAACAAACCTGTCAAAACTTGCCAGCTTTCTTAGCTATACCTCAGTTTCAGAGTGGTGAACACAGAAATCACATCATTTAAATAAATGCCATGTTACATGACAGCTTTTTTTATGCTACATGATAATCTGAGAAGCATGGGTTGTCAGTGGAGGCAGAAATGGGCCCAAGGCACTTCTATTTTACTTGAGCATCAGTAAGGCTGAAAAGAGAAGGAGTGAGCATTAGGTCACTACGGAGCAGTTCCGAAGGAGCTTTTTCTTCTGGGAGAATTTATATTTAGATTCATAAATAAAATCAGTCCATCGGAATGAAAGAGACAGCCTTCCCCAGAAACATTACTAAAAATAAGTTAATGTATATATATATTTCTCCTTAAAAAGAAAAAAATGCAGTTAATTGGATACTAGCTGGCCATTGCTGAGGCAGTTATGCCATAGATGTTCTACAGCATTGCCTTTAAATATTCAAATTACACCTAGAAGTTTTAATTTTTCATCTTTTTAACTTGGAACTCAGCTGCAGAACTTTTACAATTACCTTTTTCTTCACATTCTGTATTTGTAAATTCTGTGTTACCTTTAACTAAGCTCTCCCCAGACTACTTACTTATTTTTGAAGAATGAAACATGCTTGCTAAATGAATTTTCTCAGGGTTTTGCAGGTTTTAAATCTATTAGAAGATGTTGCTGCAGTGGAGGCTGAAATTTGTTCTAGTCTCAGTGGAAATACTCTGCTCTTAAAATGTTAGTTAAAAACAGAGAACTCCACTGTTTTTACTGGAATTCTTTAAGTGTTAGGCCAATCTAGAAAGAGAATTCGGCCCCAAATGAAGCAGTTTTGTTTTCCACTGCCTTAGCTGCAAGTAATTTCTTAGGTAACTAAATACCCCAAACCATGACCTCTGTAGTATCACTTGATCAATTTAAAAGTATTACCTAACCACTGCTGCAAGCAGGATGGTCAGTCTACCACCTTTCAAAATAATATCACATATATTTTAATATATAATATGCAACCCCTGAATTTATACAATTATGAACTACATAATGAATTAATTTGGCATTTGGACACAGTTATTATAACAGCAGTTTTGACAGTTTCCAGCAAGAGCTCTTGCATAGTATGCTTTCATAACAAGCACTTAGAGCATGGCAGTAGCATATAGGCACTCATAAAGGTAACAAACAGGCTTTACAGTGCATACACTGTCATTTAAAGTGAACCCCAACGCTATAAAACCAGGCTGCTTGACAAACCCAAAATAACTAACCTAGCAGTCAAATTAAAAATCTCCCACCTCTATCTCTGCAGAACCATGTCAAACTCCTACCATTGCCTGTCATTCTCAGTTACTTTGCTTCAAAGTTTTATTTCTGTATATTAAATTGCTGAATCATTCAGTTTTAAGTTATTTCAACCCAAGAACCGAACACATTGATCGTCTTTCTAGAAGCAGTATAACATTCTAAAATTAATTCAACTTTAGTTGGCACGCATAGCCAAGTTCAACTTGTGATCTTTTAAACCTCATTTGTATTCTCATATTGTCAAGATAATCAGCAAGATATGATTTAGGGGGAAAACGTAAAACAAGGTTTCTTGCTCTGAAGAGTTCTATCTGGAAAGCGAGGTTGGCAAGCAAGCAAACAGATATGTGTAAATAAAATGTGGCCAGTCTCCTGACACAATTAAGTTACGAAAAGTTACAAAGAAAGGCAAGAAGCAGAGAGCGCTTTAAAAACCAGACAGATATGCAGACAAAACCACTGGATAGCCGACAGAGAACTGTAACTTAAAAATGCAGAAAAAAATTGGAAAATGCTTGTTACTTGTTCCTTCTAGAAGCATTTCAGGGTAAAATGTATACTTACTGGCTATTCAGACATAGTGCCTACTTTTTGCTGTCTTTTCTGGGAGGAACTTCCCTTTTTTCAATGGAAACAAAATTAACTTCTATAACTCTCAGTTTGCCAAATTCATATTTGTATCAATCTTTGCCGCTTACTGGCTTTCCTCCAGCCTTCCTGTTTGCCTGTTGATTCCTACTGATTATAGAGAAATGACTGAGGTGTCTACTGGAGACCCTGAGGCTGACTGTAGCCAGCGATCCCAGAGCAGTCTGGATTTTTATGCCTACAAAAATGTAGAAGGCTTCACTCTTTTTCCATATCCATACAAATCTGATCTGATAGCTGCTACTCAGTGGCAGCAGAGGTAGGAGCAGAGGGTGCCAGGAAGGAGCAAAGCTGCTTGGGAGCAGACTAACGTTTGGGGCAGGCTTTTCAGCTGGCTGCACTCGTCAAACTTGACCTTTCAGCCTGTACGGTTTTACTCATTCAGTCTCTTATTTCCTTTCTCTGATTTTATTCTTAAATACCTGCACCTTTTGCACATTCAGGCTGAAATCAGAAGAATGGTGCTCTCCTCCTGCAGCTCCAACCTTTTATGAGTAGGCCTCCAGTTCCTTGTTAACCAAATGAAGGGAACCCACAAGTGCTTCAGTCTCCAAGGAAAGGAGGGCTGGCACTCCTCACCAGTTCACCTGGTTCCAGTGAAGGGTGAGCTCCAACCCTAGCCTATCCCTAGTGGTTCGGTTTGGCTTTGAAGAACCAGAACTTGTTTCTCTTTATCATCAGTTTCTAACATACTTTGATTTCTGTATTAATTTCCCTAAGCCATTTGAGATCACAGCTTCACATGCTCGCATCTTCTAGACCAGTGCAGTGATTACTCTAGAAACCAACACGATACAAAGCCAGCATAAATACCTAATACGCTTTGCTTTGTTTCTCCAAATGTGTTTAGGTTGCGTACACAAAGACCACTTTATGGTTTTTGTATTCTACTTTTCACAACAAAACAACTGTGCCTTGATTTTGGAAACGCTGAAGCTGTCTAGTTAGGCAGGAAATCTCAAAACAATCTTATTTTTTTTAATATTTGATTTTAGCCAGATATAAAAAATGCAGCACAAAAAGCAGACACTTACATTCCATGATACACCAAAGATTAAAAGAAAATTGCATGTTTAGCACTCTAACTATAGTGTTTAACTGCTCGCAAATGGATTTTCATATTTTTGTAGCGATTTACAATGTGAAATAAGTACTGTAATCTAACCCACCACAACTGCATGATTTTTTACCAACTTGCTGTTGATAAATAATTCAAGTATTAGGTTATTAAATTTTTTACAATTAAGCGACTGAGAAAGCTGTTTATTGCCTTCCGTTATACCCTCTGTTAATAAGATCGTTGTTGCAGATGTTCATGTATGCTGCATTGATGTTTAATGGTGCATGATGCTCTAGGTGGTTCCCATAACCTTGCTTTGTCTACTATGAGCTGACTCAATTGATATGATAATAGAGAAAAGAGGTCTGAAACAAGCTGGGCTGTACTGGCACAATTTGCATAACCTTTAAATTTGCCATCATTTGATAGCCAACTGCTCCTACAAATTCTTATTCAGTTGTCATCAACAACAATATACTGTACAAACAGCATTCTGCAATTGGGACAGGTGGGGTGGAAAGAGAGGGCATGCATAGTTTATTGCACTTGTACACGCTATCAGGAAATGTACTTATTATCAAATTTATAAAGCCAACAATTTGGAATAGAGTTCTGCAGTTTCATTTGTGATCAACTGCTGTTAGCCACAACGCATGGCCCGGCATCTTTTCAGGTTCACAGTACAATATCACAGTGTCGGATTACAAGGGGCATAAATATTTGGTTCCATAGACTCCTCTCTGATTTAGTTTTGACTGCTAATCACTGGGGTAAGCAGAGGAATCGGAATGGATTAGGAAGGTGGTGGGGGGCACAGGGTAGCAGACTACAGAAAATAAAATCAATATAAGCAGCCTCTCAAACTTCAAATCTGGTTTCATATGACACTCTGTATTCTTTTTAAAGAAACATTAGTATTACATAATTCAGTAGGTATAACCAAAACATAGCAATATAAAAACAGTTCATGTTTACTGTATTCATTAAATCTGCTGTCTGTATACACTCTAAGTCAGGTCTGCTTACTTTACTGACTTTGTTATTCATAACAAAGCAAACAGCTATGGTCAAAGTAAGCTGGAGCCTACTTTCATTCAAATGGGATCAACTACATAAACATTATTTTTGTGGTATCCAGAGGTTTATATTAAACTCCCACTTCATATTCCATATTACATGCAGGTGTGTCAAGGTCACTGGTATACAAGTGATGTGCATAGCCTACTTTTCATATATGGCATTAAAACAATTTCCACTTTGCGGAAATCACTGAACCAAACTGATCACAAATTTCGTAATTACTACTTTTAAACAATTCACCATTTTCACAAACTCCAATTAACAACCCCACCCTCAGTGTTAACTGAAGATTTTCTGTCATCTTACACAAATTGAATCCCAAATCCCCAAAGTCAGGCGAAGCAGGACCCATTCAAACCTTCCTTTGCCCACTTTTTCCACTAGCCAGGATCCGCCCTAGCCTTTATCCCTCCTAGAGCTAAGGATCTGTTTTCCATTCAGCCACTTACTTTGTACAACTTCTAATGCTTGCAACTGGATGCTGCAGCAGGAAAACTTCTAATCAAAGAGACAGTTCCTACAGTTAATGTTCATCCAAGGTCACCATACATACCCACATTTTACTCTCCTGCCATTCTGTGCAATTATTTTACAGTGACTATTTGAGCAGGTGAGATTAGAGGCTTGAAAACGTTAAGTTCCATCATTTATGGCAAAGCATGACATGGATAGCTACAATTTAAACTTTTCTACAATGTTCATTCAACTGTAATCACAAGATGGGAAATAAAATCTCTAAATTAAAGATGATAGGCTACCAGAGTCTCTAGGGCACCTTCTGAGTAGGGATTCTGCTGTTCAAACTCCTCTGTGATGATTCGTTATGAAGTGAACTGCTGCCTAATAAAAAAAGGCTAGCACAAAATAATGGAAAAAAAGATCTTCTACAGGAGGTATTCTGCCTGGGTGCCAGTGGTCAAAGGGTGCAGTTCTTTAATGCACCTCATTTGTAACAGACAACAAAGAAGACACCTTAGGGTAAAATGTGTTATCAAATCTTTCAGCATATCTAAAGTTCATTTTTTGTATCACCTCTAGGTAGGCTAAAAAAACTGAATTGGAGATTGCAGACAAGGTACAACACACAAAAAGACACATGGATCAGTATAAACCATTAATATTCATGAATGTTTTAAGTTCTCCGTGGCCATAATTGATATCCAATGAAGTCAATGAGATCTTTCCATTGATTTGAAAATGCTGGGTTGAGCCTCAGAGACAACAATATCACATGCTCTGCAAGCACTCCAGATGGTAACGCACACTTTGATAAGTTGCTACTTATCCAGAATTTCAGCAGTGAACAAAAGATGCATTACCTTAGTTCAAACTGGTTTTGCAAAATGAGCAACATGCTATTAAAAATCTCAACATGGAGCATTTAATACCTTTAACTGAAGAGTAGTCAAGGCCGTAGTAGTCACCTGTGATGCTAACACCAATATGAGATTCATAAACAAGAACAATCCTTTTTTATTTAAGAAGGAAATGAAAAGAAGAAAAAAAAAAAAAAGAAGCCTTAATGTGCCATCCTCCCAAAAGGTTAAGATTTTGTTTTGTTTTAACTTTAAGCCTCTAGAAAGCACTGCCTCAAACTCTTATGGCTTCTAACACATCTATGCCCATCCAATAGATTTAATCACTGATAAGTAGAGTTTTAAGTTCAAACTGGCCTTGACCTTGGGCAGTATGACATTATCTGAAAACCATTAATGGTCTGAAACTAAAGGAAAAGCTCATTAATAAAAGCAAAACCGCACAAAGGTACATAGGCAAAAAAAAAAAAAAAAAAGGAAAAGAAAAAAAAGGAAGTTTTATTAAAAGTATTGATCATGACCTAGGGCAATACAGACATTGATCTTCCCACTTCTCCACAGGAAAAAAAAGTTAAGCCAACAAATTATTGATCTATTATGGAACCTGCTGAACATGCCATGTATTTAATTTCTTACAATATAAAAAAAAGGTCATACCAAATCGGTGTAAAGAGAAAATACTTCCTAAATATTATTGGTAAAAAAATTATTGGTAAAAAAATTACTATTTCAATACTGTCATGAAATAGCTGCCTGCTCAGTATGATTTGAACCTAAGTGTCCGGAGGTGAGAAGCCTATGCACTGCAAACCTTTAAAGCATCAGATTTCAACTCATTAAAGCACATGCTTTTAAGGAGAAATGGGTACTGGCCACTGTTGAATATTGCAGCAACACAGAATGCAAGTATAGAAAAGGAAAATGCTGACCTTTAAGCACAAATTTAATCAAAAGTTTACAGGATAATTATTTTATATGAAACAGAATAATGGAGTTTGGGATTTTCTTCAGTTTGTTCAAAAACTCAGAAAGATGTATTTAAACTGACATCACGCTGTAGCTGCAAAACCAGTTGCTGAAAAGCTTGAAGTCACCAGAATTTCATGTTTGGTGTGCATGGGGAGGGTAGGTATCATTTTAATAATCTTGACAAAGTTGCATCGATTACATGCACATGTGAAAAGCACAAATTAAATCTGGATGCTGCCAGTAGTTCCAGTGCTTCCCAATTACTGAATGGCTGATTCTTTTTAATAGAGTTCTATGACAGAATTGGTGGTTTTCAGCACATGAGATGTCAGAGATCAGCTCCCTTGTGATGGTGTATTCATGGCTCTGTGCTGTTGTTCTTTGCTCTTTGCTTTGAGGACATAATTCTACAATGCTGCCAGCTAATCCTGGAGCAACTCTCACTCCAACTTTGGAACTACATTCTTTGCTGCTAGATGGATCATGTTTTATGTCTCAGAGTAAGGCTCCAGAGCAACTCCAGCTGCTATAGTTTGCAGATACTATAAACTCATACTTGTCTCCTTCTACTGCAAATGCTGCATTCTGTCCTCCCATGCTGGCACTAGTACTCATCTTAACCCTGCAACGAGATGCAATTTTTTTCTGTATGAACCACCTCACAACTTACTCAGTTCACCAGTAAAATGGTGCCAGTTTTAAAGTATTACAGCCATGTACACAGGAGACAACAGAAATTAATGATAAAGTAATTCTACGTGGATGCTCTAATTGAGGAATAATATCAAAGGGAAGGCCTTATTTCTCAAAACCCCAAAACAAACAAAAAAATCCAGCTGCAGTGTACTAAGGTACTTTATTTCCTGAATAAGAGTGTCCACTTGGGATTTAATGGCACCTGAATCAGTATCTTACTATAAATTCATTCAGCAGGCAAGAAAGACTTCAAGTCATTTAAGAGGTGGCCCTACTGAAATCCCCATGCTTAAATCCACTCCTGATATTAACTGTGCATACTTTTTATGGGTAGCACCTCCAGGCTATGCATACTTCTTCTGAGAAGAGCTCTTTAGTGCAGCCTGTGCCACCTTCTAGTGATACATTTAGATTCATTTGGGATAGTAAAAATGAAAGCTGAGTGTCAAAAAATTGCAAAAGTGCTCACACTTCGGGCTATAAAATTCTGTCAATAAATGTAAAAAAGGTGCACATGCAAAAAAAAAAAAATCAATTCTAGCTTTAAATACACACTGATGGGCTCTAAACCACATACTACCACACCATAAAGCACATTTGAAGCTTCAACAGATAATTCTATGAAAATGTCAGATCAATCATCAGTGGCAGCCAGAAAAACAAATACAATGTCAGCAGTTATTAAAAGAGGAACACAGAACAAAGAAAACAACAAAATTAAACCACTCTGTAAACTTCTCAGGCGCAGAGAGTAGAGCAGACCTGAAGAAGGTGCAGTGAAGGGTGGTCTAGGGTGTCAGAATTACAGATCAAACAAACAGCAAGTATCTGAATAGTAAAAGAGTCTGGAAAAAAAACACTAGTGAAGGGAAGGTAAGCAATAGCTCTGCAAAAGCAAAAGTAACAAGACATTGTATATGGAATGATGACGGACTGGCTGTGCAATACCAGCAGCTGGAGATAGCCAGTAACATTCTTGAGTGGCTGAACCTGAACACATAAGGGGAGGGTGTTTATTTTATTTACATAACACAGAGTCTGCAATGCTTATTATCACAAGACATTATGTATGGTAAACTCCTATTTTGGAGTATTAAGCACGAAGACAACTTCTCTAGTTCAGAAATCGCCAAACTACAGGTTGCTGGAAGCTAGGTGAGTGTGACATGGAAATACCAGTATAGAATTGTTCTGGCTTTATCCTCTTCTACAAGCACCCACTACTGTTGCAGATACCAGTTGAGACAGACCTTTGGTCTGCCTTTGCCCTGTTCCCACTCTCTTACTCTATATCCCCTCTCCAACATCATGCAATTTCTATGACCTAAGCAGTGCATTTTTATATTAACAGCTATGTCTCCAAGAATCTTTTTTAGAGTTATGGTACAAAACCTGACTTCCCAAATCTATGTACTTGTATCTGAGAAACAAATAGAGAAATTCTTCTGTGCAAGAGGAAATACTTACTAGTATTTCTAGTGATTATATATGAAGAGGGTGTTTTCCAGCTTCGCTCTCAATTCCTGGGCTAAACATTAACACATTAGACTAGAAAAGACATCTTTTTCTTAAATCAATATAAATTATTGAAACATACACACATTACATATATACAGATAGCTATGTACATATATGTATATGCATTCTTTGAGACGCAACAGTTGATGCACTTTTAAGCCCAGTCAAAATACCAGTACCCAGGAATATAGGTATTATTAATGTGTTTCAGCTGTCTAACAAAATGTTCAGACCTCCTCTCCCACACAGCATGAAAGGTCTCAGTTACAAAAAGGTATTACCAGCTTTGCTATTCATTAATCCCTATCAACAAATGTTCATTATTAATTTAGGTTTTGTGGTTTCCTAAGTCACAACTAAACTAGAGAGAATTCTGATGGGCTTTCTGGCTCATTTGTTATGCCATGAGCAGACTAAAGCTTCCTTTTCCTAAATCCGTTTTTGTCTTTCAACTTTTCTTCCTATTTGTGAAAATAAATTGATAGGGAAGAGTGAAAGTGCGTAAACCTGTGAAAAAGAGAGCACACTAATATAACCCAACCACCGCTTCTCCAGATCCAAGAAGGATCACGAAGGCTGCTGGATAAAAAGAGTTAGTCAAGGCTTTTCTGTCTGGAAGGCTAAGCACGAAAGCTGTAAGTAAGGAAAAGATAATGCTTTTTCTTGCTTCTTAGAGGATAACACAGAATACTCAGAAGCTTACAGAAAGTGGAGCTGCAAACAGGCCCACCATAAAATGTCAGCAGTGTCAACAGCAATAAATACTTCTATGTTTTATAGATAGGCTTACAAGGTAACATGTTGGTCTATGACTGCAGCACAGGCTGACCTCTGTTTAGAGTAAGTTGCATGCTTGAACATCAGTCCTTTTTATTCCCCCAAAAAAGCATACAGCATCATGCCATTTTGATTTAAGACTGACTCTAAAAATCCCTCTAGTTTCCACAGTTTTGACAACGTTTCTAAAACAAACAGTTTATAAGCCCTCCTAAAATATTTAAGATCTTACATATCCTTACACAGTAAATGAAGTTTCATCATTCATAAAAATGTACTTCCATTTGTTGCTTTTTTTTTCATTTAGATCAGGTTTTGGTTTTATCCAAACTTATAAACTTTGAATCTATGAACGTAACTGCAGATATCAGCTTAAGAATGGCCATACTGGGTGACACTAACATCCATTTAGCTCAGTATCCTGCTTCAGATAACAGGTAGAGAAAAATGCCTAGTACTACTCCAACATCAAAAGCTTAGCAGACAGGCTCGAAAATTTGGTAACGCTGCAAGTTTTATTTTGACATATTTATTTAGCTACATCGCACATGCTGTTTAATTTATGGAACGGATTCAATAACAGTAATAACAAGTAGAAATTCATAAATACTATTTCAGTGGTACTATGTGGTAGGTGCACTAACAAATTTTTAAGATGGACCTTCCTCATTTTACCACATTTGCCAGCACTGCAAATGCATTTCCTGAAATACATCGAATAATGTGTCTCAAACCTGAAGAAGATGTAAGTGCTTAGTAAGCCCTGAGGTAGCTTTAATGCTTGAATCCTTAAAGAATTTGTTTTTACTGCCATATTGTAACAAATGAGGTTATTACAAATGTGCCCTTAACAGAGGTGGTCTTGCAAACATTGGGGGGAAAAAGAATGGAAAATTCTATGTTCATGTCTGAACATGCCAGATTTCATCATTCATAACTTGAAAAATGCTGAAGTGATTTTCTTTAAATTAGGATTGTTTTTCTTTCCTCCATTAGAGACACAAAACAAGCCAAGTTTAAAGTTTGTAGCTTCAGCTGTTTTTTAATTATGCAAATACTTCAATATAAAAGTATGTTTTTCCATTGCTGAACTGATTTTGCTCAGATTTTCCAAAGATTTCCCTTTGGGCCAAGACCAGTCATAAAATGTATCTGACTAAAAGTAATTTGTTTAAAAATGTTATGAACAACTCAGTAAAAGGGATAGCTTTCACAGCATTTGATTTTGACAAATGTTATAGCACACATATAGATATGACATATATGTTCTTGCCAGAGCTTGTGATTTTTGGTACGTTTCTTAAAAGCTCCAACTGCTGAAATCAGGAGACTGCATGTATTCATCAACTCCCCTTGCTTTCCCCACATACATATTTTTGAGGTCACAGAAAGAAGTATTGAAACGTGAAATGAAAGTATCCCATAAGCTCAGGAACCCTCAGTCAGATCAAGAATCTCAGGCCTGGGAAGAGAGATATAATGGAACATGGCTGTGGTACTGAGACCAGAGACTTGATACCCAAGTAATTCCCAGTATGTATGAGGAGCATCCACAAAAATGTTCCTCAAATAAACTTTTCCAGTAAGGAAGTCCACAGATCCTATCTTCAGTTACCAGTACCTTTTGCAAAGCCTACTCCTCTCTCTGTACTAAGAGGTTTCATCACGTGTGTCTCTTACAGGCTACTTTTGTTCAAGACAGTTCTATCAAAATTCAGTCATGTTGAGAACCAATGCTAGAGAAAACAACATTTTCATCAATGTTAATCTTCAGGGTCACTGAGAAGGCCCAATGTCTTCCAGGTTTTCAGTACAAATGTATCATTTGACATCATAACAAAATGCACCTCAGGCTGCCCAGAGAGGTGACAGATGTCCCATCCCTGGAAACATCCAAGGACAGACTGGACAAAGCTTTGAGCAACCTGGTCTAGTGGAAGGTGTCCCTACTTACTGCAGGAAGGTTGGACTAGATGGCCTTTAAAGGTCCTTTCCAAACCAAACCATTCTATGATTCTGTGACATGAAGAGGAAAACTTCAGACCACGATCATTTGCACATGCTCTGTGGAGTCTTAGAAGCTGACAATTCAGTTAACATTTCATCACACAGCTCCTATGTGCCAATACTAAACACTTCTTTCCTTCCCTATAAAACATACTGATCACACTCAGCTTGAATTTGAGCTTGCCTCTTCCTTGTAAT
The DNA here is from genome assembly GCA_024733675.1 of Psilopsiagon aymara. Taxonomy (NCBI): domain Eukaryota; kingdom Metazoa; phylum Chordata; class Aves; order Psittaciformes; family Psittacidae; genus Psilopsiagon; species Psilopsiagon aymara. Next base: position 65,458 of record JANRGW010048351.1, read on the forward strand.
TATTCCTACTGACAGAGAACAGAAATGAAGGGGAGAGAAAACAGGCCTTGGGGCTGGAGTACTGTGACGGAAGAGATATGAATGGACAGTAGAAAGACCCAATGCATTCCATTATAAAGAGATACAAATTTTTCCTCTGAAAATGTAAATAATTCAAACAGCCAAAGAACGTGGATTGAGAGATGGGAATGGCTTAGATTGGGATTGCTGATGCAGTTATTGCTTCCCTCCATTCTCATGATCCGCTCCAGTTGCATTGACCTCTGAGTTCCTTGTTAGTCCATGCCTGAATGCCTACAGCTCATAGTCTGTTTGAGGTGAGCCAACAGTATTTTTGGTGGGCATTAAAACAACACTGTGTAAACTTCAGCAACTCATAGGATGACTAAACATCTTTGCAGTATGGCTGAACCATATTTTTTGAGGAATGAGATGCTTTAGTATCTCAGTCTAAGCTCTCTTCCTTGTCTGCAAGAGCTGTATTCTCACAACTTTCTGGCCAACCTTTCTTTTTGGTAACAAATGGCAGCTTTCTACCCTATGCCCTACTTTGCAAATACCCGCTGATACTTCCACTCTCTGGAATGTCTAGGAAGCAACAACTGTTGCCATAGTATTCTCTTCCGGTAATGATTAGCCGTAACTGGCCTTTATCACACTAAAAAATCCCCCAAATCCACACCTGATTTCCAGCATGTATAATTGATACTGTGCCCTTTCACAAATGAGCTAGCAAGATGCAACAACCCCTTTTAGTTATTTTTATTTTTATCCATCTTATTTCCTCTCCTTCCAGCCAGAGCTGTATTAAAATGTATCCCTTCATTATTTCCATTACCTGATCCCCCATCCAATCTACACATAACTCATTCAAAAGGTGCACACCCCCTCTCGTTAACCCAGCCCCTCACTACCTAGTCCCACTGCTGCCTGGTCCTGGACAGTATGCAGAGGATTTGACAGAGGAAACAGAGCTCTGTTAAGGATGCTCTTACAACCTCAGTACTGCCTGTCACATCTTGCCGTGCATAGGCACTGGAAAGGGATAGGAGAAGTGGGTGGGCTGTCTGCCTGTGTTCTTCACAGAATGTAGCCTGATCAAAGCAATTCACTTCTACTCCCATGGCTCACAGTACTGCTGCTCTGTGCTGTTGTCAGAAAGCAAAGACCTTCCCATGGGGAAAACGGGAAGGGAAGGAGAAAAACCCACAAAGGCCAAATTTACCTTGGTCTTTTACTCCCACACCTGTAAGCTCCAGCCCCATCCTGTGCTCTTTCAGACATAAACTAAGACCACTGGAATAAGTGACCTGCCCAACAGCTGATGAAGGATGTAGTAGACTGGAAGAAAGAGTAATGTCCTTTCCCTGGATACTGATCCCCTCTGTCTGAGTTACTACTGACAGAAATGCCTTCCAGCTAACAAACACGTTGTTTTTAACTATTATTAATCTGGACAAAATATAAAGCAGAAGATACCAACAAACATATCCAAGTCCAAAGCTGACATTGCAAATGCTATTTTAATCCAGGCACAAACTCTTTGAGACTATACTGTTTCCTCAGAAAGGCAGGATAAATAACTATACACAGCTTGCTTCTTCAAAAAATGTACTCCTGTGCATTAGAAAAAGGAAATGTATTTTATACTGTAACTATTCCTAAATGCTCTTCCAAAGATCGCTTAGCACTTAGAAACTTTTTACACTTTCCACTGCAGGTTTCAAAGCAGAACTAGACCTAATTAGTGTTGAAATAAGTGTGCTAGCAGTACTCTATGCCATTTTGTGGTATCATCATATGTTAAATTAAGGGACACGTTTTCCTTCTTTCATTATTATTTTAACGTGAGGAGGTGGGAAAAAGATGATCCACACCAAAGGAAGAAAAAAGGGGGAAAACAATAACAAATTGGTATCTCTTTCAAGAACTGCCCCACAGGCCAAACATTTTTATGTTCTTAATCATTATTAAATGACTTAACATGACACACAGAGCCTGGCGAATGATTGCATCCTGACATGAGAACGAATTACAAATGAAATGAAAGATCAAGCTGTATTAGAGGACTGCCTCTGGGAAATGAAAATCTTTAATTCTCTTTTATTATTGACATTTATTTGGCTGCCATGAATAACAACATAGCAAAGAGATTCAGCTATGCTTGTGCACTGAATAGCTTATCCCACGGCTCAAAACTGCCTTAACATTTATCATGTTTGCTTTTGTAGCTGACACCATTGCATACACTCTCTATCCATCTTGCACTTATCATGCATATAAAGTGTATTCTCTAATTTAAGTTCATTTCATAGCGAAGAAACAGCTAAGATTAGCAAGTGCCAGTCCTCAAATAAGCTCCCAGTTGTAAAAATATCAAAGAAGGGATTAATGGATTTGTTAACAACTCCAGTTTGAAGAATAAAATAAGTACACAGTGAAAATTAAATAAGAGCACAGGACGGTTACATATAAGATTTAGGTTTACTACTGTTATTACTAGCTCATGTATAAAAACATTTTTATACTGCTATTTTTCAGCCAACTGCACAATACTCAAGTGGAGTGCCTCCATATGGGCCATTCACGTAATGCAACACTTCCATCATTATTCAGTGAGATACGCATATGCGACCCTCAATGACTTTTCTATTTCCTTCAGACTAGTTTGTAGCTAAGAAAATAGGGGAAACAGCAAACTGTTGCAGAAATCATTCAAACTGCTGCTAAGAATGATCTATATAGCAGTGACATACCTACTTAGTGCCTAGCCCTGCAGCCACAGTCTGAAGCCAATTCTGATTTGGAGGCAAATATCACATGAGTAAGCACCAGTCCCTCAGGTGCAAAGCTTCCTCAACTTCACTTGATTTCCAAAGCAGGAATTCAGTCCTGACTAATAACTTACCTTGTGGAGGAAGGAACGACAAAAATGGCTTGCCACAGCACATGTTTTTAGTAGCTTATTTAGTCTAGAAGCATAGGTGGACGGAATTAAAGAGACTGTCAAAAGGTAGGCAGTCATGTTTATAATGCTTAAATCTGCGTGTCGTACATCATCAATTTAGACAGCACAAACTACTTGTATCCCTGCTAGAACACCTTTTTCCCACGTACTCCTTTGAGAATAGAAGAGCAGACGGCTGAGAAAAGCCAAAGTGAGACTTTCTGCTCAAAGCAAAAATGCCTGGAAATTCACTTAGTACCGGATTTCACTTCCTCCTCTTCACAAATGTTTAAATATACTATACTGTTGCACAGCTGTTCTCAGCAGGCATAGTGTGTTCTTGTTTGCAGCAAAGATGGCTACACAGATAAAATCTCAAGTCATAAAAATCTGAGTAAAACCAACTGGATCAATATTTTAGATATACGTTATAAAAAAAGAACTGAAGATTTTCAGAACTAAATTCCCAGGCATTCCTGTGAAATATTAACGTCTTAAATGCAGAATCTTAGAAAAATTACAAGTGTAACAGATGAGGATCATGGGCTAACATCAAAAGGCAAATGCTCCAACGACCATTTAGCAGGTAAAATTTGTAAAGCCACAATTCATAATTGTTTAACTAGAATATTTACTGTGAGCAACAAGGGAGATTTGAAAAATATACCTGTAGCCATTACAGTGTCATCTTTCCCCTGGGTAAAGACTACGATTCGTTGCCTTTTAGTGTTCACCTTTGGCAGGGCTTGTGTCTTGCGGGCTATCTCTTTAATATCTTCAGTCTATTAATAGGAGAGAAAGAAAATTCTTGTTACCAGCATACTAGAGCGGTGGGAGATTAGAACTTTATTAGCAGATCAAAGATTTTTTTTTTCTTATGGCTAGGTATAAAATAGACTTTATTGTCAGTAGAGGAAGATTTTTAAAAGGAGGAATATTTCATTCTCCTAAGGGTTTATGTAGTACTATGAGACCATTGTTTTTAATCTTGATAATGATAGTTCAGCTATTCCAATTGCTGCAAAACTGCAAAGCTAACAAAGGAATTACAGAGCATTTTCTAATGAGCAATTAGTGGGTTTCTTTGCTGCTGACTGGAATCTAACCTTACCTATCATAAAATTAAAAGTAAAATTAGAAAGAGAATACTTTGGATCAACTCTGAGCCTGATTTTCATCCAATTTAGCCAGGTTTTATAGTACTATAATCCCTCTGATTTCAGCAGGATTACAAACACTGTTTCCCTCACTTCCCTACAGCAACTGATCTCAGGAAGTAAACTGACTGTAGAAGGTGTGGAGCCCATGTGAATGAATATGCTCTGTGCTCACTAGCTGCTTGCATAACTGAGATGCAGGAAAGCAAAGGGTGAAAGGTATATTCAGTGGGGCACAGAACATCCTTGATTTTCTGAAGTAAGACTAAGCTGCAAAAAAATCAGGAATCTTTGCTTTAAAGGGACTTGGTACACCAGAGTGCATGTAGCTAGGAACAGAGACACTGGCCAAAACCCAAACCTTTCATTCATCCAATGTCTTCAACAGCCACAAGTTTCAAATGCTTAATTTGATTCAAGAAACTCTAAGAACAAGTTGTCATTAGAATATTATCCTTCCTATTCTCCTAGTTGCCCTACGATCTGAATTACAAGGATTTCAATTTCTGATTTACTTAATTTTCAATCTAGCCTAAATACAGGTATTCCTGTTATTTGTTTAAGCATAAAATCCTATTATAATATCATGTTGGATACTTTTGCTTTCAGATTTATCTCAAGGAAGTAAGTTCTTCAAATTAACTTTGGTATACGTAAATCTATTTCTTGCCATCATTTTTTAATATATTTTATTTTATATTTTTTATCATTAGGAACAAAAGACTACAATTATACTCTGTGCTACTTACGATGTCCCATTCTATTTATATCTGTGTTAAGTAATACCATACCTTTTTTACCCAGTCTGCTCATGCATACAAGCAACTGTAGTGAAACAGTTGATTTGGTGAGGGCCTAGCACTGAGTGCATGAAAACATAACAACACTTTCTGCACTGTTTGTGTCCTGTTATGAATTTCTACTCATTTTTTTAACACATTATATTATATTATATAATTATATAATGAATAGATGTATAAAGCTGTCCAATGTGGTTTCCAGTCATTTACCAGAGTGTTCTAATTAATATATATTATTAATAAATTTTTATGTTCCAAAATTAACATACAGCGTTATTCTGAAACCCAGGTACAACATGTGCTATTTTGACTACAGTGGCTGATTTTAACAAGAGATGATTATTTATAATCAATAGGTCAGTTAAACACTTCAAGAACTATAATCTGCATAGCATGCAGTCCTGGTTACTGGCTGATTTTTGATAATCTGGTTGATCTTCAAGAAGTTCTCCTTTCTTATGGACAAAGAATACGCCTGGGCTATATATTTACCAGGATCTATTTATGTGAAATTATCTAGCTCCTTTGCAATACCCTTAGACTCCCTTTAATTTCACCCTCAACTCTGCCAGTGAGTTGATTTATACACATTTGCCAAGCATGAAAAATAATTTTTCCTTATTTATTGGTCCCTTCACCTCTTTTTAAAAATCTTGATGACTTTTCATTTCCATATACTATACCCTCATTTGGGTCATTTCTTCCTTCCTTCCGCTTAGAATGTTAATATAGCTTTCAGAAGGCAACATCTTCCACCAGAGAGGAAAGAGAAGAACCCTGGACCCTTCTGTATGGACTGAGGACAGTGAACAGGGCCATTTTACCCCTAATTCTCAAAAGGTGAAGATAGCAGAGAAAAAATAGAAATGGCTGCTCTTCTGTTCTGAAATGTCTTTTTAAGAGATTTGTGAATAGCAGATATCAGCTGGTGGTGGCACAAGCTGTTGAATAGGAGATGGATGGAGAATTACAGCCCTCCAGCTTGGTAATATGCAGGCTTCTGAAGGCTAACCTAAATTCTGAACTATTTCAGGCCTTGATAATTGAGAGATCCATGAACTAGAAAATGCAATAAAGCATGATGGAGATCAAAGGAAACAGAAGAGAGGTGTTTAGATTTTGCTAACTAGGAAGTGGCTACTAGTGACTTTATTAAGCACATTTAGAGAGGAGCAAAGCAGGCACAGAAATCAAAGGGCTTGAAGATATCTGTCCAATGTATTTACATGCACTTTGAATTTTAAAAGGAAAATTAGGAAGTTGTAATAGCAGAAAATGGCATGGTCAAGAGATGATTTCTTCAGTTTAAAGAAGAATAAAGATGAACTTATATCCGGGAAAGAGGACCCAGAGGAAAACGTTACTGAAGAAATATGGTAGAGGACGAAATAAAGTAGACAGTGAAAGAAAGTAAAAAGCATGCATATTTTCAGCAAGAATTAAATATACAGTAAGCAAGTTATAGTAGAAGGAAGGTACTAACCCCTTAGATACCTACAGTTTCATTCACATCATTTTACTTCTTGGGTTGACAACCAGAATTGAACCCTAAATTTTATGTTAAAGTAGGATTTTGATTTCTTAATCCCTACATAGAATAAACAGCAAGTTACCACTTTGTAAAAAAAACCAGCAAACCCTCATAAACCTTTGTCTTGGGAATTTTGTTATTTGAAACATATTACAAACATCCAATCCAAATACACTCGCAACCATTCTTTCACTTCAAGGGGAACCAAGTCCAAGGGTTCTCTAGGATAAAATTTGTGACTATTATATAATAAATTACTGAGATGACTGTAACATACAATTAGGATGATACACTGTCTTCAGACAGGGAATTTACTATTTATTTAAAAGTTTTAAAATGTCATAGAACACAAAATTCAGAAAAAAGGAAACACTGATGCACTCCAGGAAAAGACTGCATCAAAAGTAATGCTCTACTTTTGATATTACAGATAAGTGTTGGCCCAGGAGATAAAATGAAGAAAATAATGGTCTTCAAATATCATGACTGATTTTACAAAAATACCCTGTATTTCAGCAAAGTGTAATGGAAAACTAACTCTTGGTGAGGTGAAGCATAAAAATTCCTTGGAACGTGGTTTCTCTTACAAAGAAAAAACACAGATTTGTGCCATGGAAGTTTTCTCCTGCCTATGACAAGATCCTATTTCTTCCGAAAAGGTGTATTTTCAGCTGAAGAGCTGAAGTTGACTTGATTGTACTTTTGTTTTTTGTGAAAATTGTTTCAGATATACTTAATCCATGTTGAAAAGATGCATTTAGTCTACAGAAAGTGTTGAAATTACTCCAAGGTAGAAAAGGAGATGATTAAAAAAAAAGGCAGCCAGTCACAACTGATTTTCTGTGCTCAAATACTTCTGATTATTTTTGTTTAAAACCAAAATTCTTTCCAGGCTGCAATTCAAATTCAGCTACCAGCAACTTTTCATCACTTCTATGATAAATTCCCTCTTGATTTTTGCCCTGGTCACTTGAGTTCTTTCTTTCACTTTTCCATGTTTTGCCAGCTTTCTAATCTCAATATAAATCACAGAATCAATTTTACAAGCTTTTGAGAGTTCTTGGAAATGTCTCTTATTTTTAATTGAAAGGCTGATTTGAAGCTAATTTTTTTTTTTTGTAAGGTACTTTATTAGTAGTATGATTTGTTTGGGGTTTTTTCTTTCACAGCACAATGGGAAAACAAGATTGCGGACACTTATCAAGTTTTACACATCTCTGTCAGTAAACCTGACATGTGAGCTGTTGCCAAGCAAGGGGATAATAAGAGATAAGATCATAATCATTGTGCACTTCACTGATACTCTGTAATCAAATGTGGCAGATTTAGGATGTTCAGAAGGAACTGTGCTAAAATCTCTAAGCAAGCACTAATGGAAAGGTTAATATGATGGTAGTTAGCAGACACCAGCAAAAGCAGTTTGTCACTACAACTGAATTTATACCAGGCACATTCAAAGTCTTTAGCTCGAGGGGGCAATAAAAATATAGAATGGGTAGAGTTAATGCACCACTTCCTTTCTTTTTTATTGTCTAGCTACCAGAGGGTACCAATAATTTGTTATGCTTCATATTATATTTGGAGGCATCTGTGAAATTCATTCATTTGATAGAATAAACTCAAAGCGCATTTTTATGCTAACACTACGGATTATACAAATGAACATTGACAGTGATAAAAAGTCTTGATTTCTACAAAGCAGCCACATGAATTTTGGAAACATAAAATGAAATGGGACAGCCCACAGTTTTAATATCTAAAACACCGATGGCATTGATGTACCTGCTGGTGTACGGTTCTAAAGAAATCTAAATTGTAGAACAAAAGCTGTCAGTCTTTCCCTCTTTTTTTATATGCAGCCATCCACACACAAAAGTGGCACGTTCTTAAAGAGATGCGGTTTGAATTGCGCGGCTTCTATTATTTATGCAAAATGGGTGTTGAGCAGTCAAACTCCTATCTATTCTTTTACACTGCAAACAAATCAATTAAGGTGGATCTTATTTCACTGAAAAAACATGTAAAAGGATTTATGTGTGTTCAGTTCTGTAATGTAGATTTCAGTAAGATCGCTTACTATCTGCAAAATTAGCACAACCGTTGTCACATTAATTATAGTATTTAAAACCTGCCTATTTGAATTTAGCATTAGAGACCAATAGATGATAGCTCTCCAGATTAAGTTACGTGAATTTAGCCAATGGGAGATACTATTCAAATAAATACCTCAAGAAGATGAAATCAAAAGCTCTGGAAACACTGCAAAATCATCAGTGTTTACTTCAAGACAGTAGAGGATCATACATTTTTAGAGCACAGATGGAAAACACCAACTCGAATATGTTTTGAAACACAAATTCCACACTACCCCTTCTAAAAGAAGCTGTTTGTAGAAGCAGGGTTTACATTAATCAGTACCTAACAATTTTATATACCACCTTTCTAAAATTCATTTGAATAATGATAATCTGCATATGGCAGGGTTTAAGTTATTTAAGTGGTGTTATATTTCACTATTTAGTCTTGCTTCACCACTGCTTTAGCAGTGAATCCTTATGGAGTGTAATGCAGCTAATGAGGTAGCTTTTTAACTGAACAAACTGACAGGTCCCATATCTGCAGAGGCAGCTTGAAACCGTGCCCAACCTCTCGGCTTCCCAAGAGGCTTTTCAAAATTCAATAAATAACATCTGTAGGCGATGTTGGGTGCAGACCTAGCAGAGTGCGTCATAACACTGAGCTGGCAGAACAAAGAAACCATGACGACTGCCAAGTTTCCATGGCAACCGCTGCGAGGCTTGGAGAGTATAATAGCACATCAATCATTGTCCAAAAGAACTTCATTATCAGCAAGAAAAAAACCCGTTAGAATCTGTTTAGTGTGCAATTGTGGGTTAACTCACCTCAAAGCCTTGCTCTCGAGCAAAAGTGGCAGCTTCCTGAAATAATAAAAAAAGAACAGTTAATTATAAAGTGTTAGATAATGAAGAAATAACACATTCTGAAACTCATTCAGCCTGTTCGCCTTTTACGCGATTATCTCACTATACCCATATACAGTTGTTCAATTCTGATAGCTGCACCAAAAGCTTCCCCCTCCTTCCCTCAAGCCCAACAACAGTACAATGTCAACACATTTCACAAGTTCAAATAAAGAAGGTACAGTATGTTTTTTCCAGGCGAGCCTGGAAAGTTACTTCTGGAGATAGGGGTTGGACTAGGAAACCACTAGTTCAAACCCAGACAAACATCATCCTTCAGGCATATTTTTAATTGAAATTGCATTACATCTTCACTTATGTAGAGCACTTCATGGGATACAGGTCATCAAGTAATTCTAAAAAAATCACTTGTCATCTACAGTGCCTTAAAAAAAAAGGATCACAAAATGTGTTGAAACCCTTGTGGTGGAATCAGATGAGCATTTTAAAATACTCTGATGTCTTAATCACTGCTTTAGGCAATTTAACTACGTTCTTTTCCTGAAAGAACAGAAGAAACATCTGGGTATCAAAATGTCCTCATCTCTTATTTATATTAATTGGAGCAATTATAATCTGTTTTGAAATAAAAGCAAGGAGACAGAAGACAATAGCACTTTACTCACTTTCTACCTTAACATAGCAAGCATTTAAGAAAACCCTCAAAGCCTTTATATTTCAACTTGCATTCTTCCAGTTTATCTTTGCCAAGTGTTATTAATAGAGGGATAAGTCTTGAGCCAAAATGGTGAGCTGATCCAACAAAACAGAAATAACTACCGCACCAAACCCTTTAAGTCCAGTGCTCCTATGACAGTTTTTAGTCTTGCAGAAAAGACATACTTGTGTACCTATATGATCTGCCAATTTGGGGGCAGCACAAGAATTTGAAGTGGGTACAATTGATTATAACAACAGTAAGTTGAGGTTAATAAAATGTGATAAGCTGAAAAGCACAACTCCTCAGGCTGCTTCACTGCAAAAACATAAGGCTGACCGGGTTAGCCTTAGCTGATGTTGACAGAAAAACTGAATCATGGTCCTGACAATTGGGTGCGGGCAAGGTTAGCCACTTTGACAATTTACTTACAATTGAATTCCTTCTTGTACATCACACAGGCAATGACATTTGCTAGCCTGGCTGTCGAGAAGGAGTACAGGGTTCAAAGATATCATGCAGTGTTTTCCTAAACCAGCATGTGATTAACAAAGCCTATGCTCGTATGAAAAAAGGAGTCTGCATGCTGCCACTCTGAAGTGATGCACTTACAATGAACTGCAACACAGAGAGCCTCAAATGGGACTGTGACACAGAGAAAAGACCAAAATAAGAGAAAGAAGGGAGTGATAAGGGGGCAGAGAATAAGTAAATGGGCTAAAAATTATGTACTGTAGCCATATTACTTCTTTAACCTCAGGTTTTTGGTCATGCAATTGAAATCGGAAGTTACACTGATCTGTCCTAAGGGGATTTCTTTAATGTCCCAGTGCAGCAGGACGTTAACATCTGTGTTAAACTATTGTTTAGCCAGGAAACTGGACACCAGAACATGAAATAAAAACTATTTCAGTTAAGTAGTGTTTCCTTATGTGGGAGATTTTGAGAGAATTCATCTTAATTTTCTGTACTGGAGCACCCATGCATAGCACATGTGGTTTGAAAGACCTGGCTCTTCTACAAGAAAGGATAAATGATTGCACATTTGTTAAAAAGTATCTCATCTTTGGATTTTCCTGTTAGAGTGTCATCTTTTAGCCTGGTCTGCTGCCCAGCTGCATGAATAATGGTAGCTAGCATACAATCATAGATTTTCCTGCAGTTGACCTCTAATCTAAGGGTGCCTGAAAGCGCCAAAGAACAACAGCAATCTTAATTTTCCTTTCCTATCAACCAAACCTCAGAAAAACTCCTGAGCAGCTTCTTTCAGCAAGGACTGTGCCTACAGCCTCCTAAGAATCAGCCTCTCTCACAATTACATCCTTTTAAGAACTAAAGGCCCTTCCAGTAAAAAAGATAATAAACCTCAAAACATGCGTTTGGAGACTACAGTTTGGTGTTTGCATAATGGTGAGAAATGTGAAGCAGGCCCTGAATGCCAGGGACAGTTCAAAGTAAATTAACCAGATAAAAGCGATGAGAACCTTTTAGTATCTATTCACAATAACAGTGAGAACAGGAAACAAGCAGAACCCATCTGTGCAGCCCTAGGGCACCTCATACTGAGCTTCACATCTCTAATAAAGTAGTCAGGTTAAAATCTAAGTGGCTGTAACATGTGGAGACTGGTTACAATGGCCAGCCGGGGTGTTCCCTGATGCAGGTGATAATCAGTATGATAATCACTATATTTACAGGCTTTCCATTTTATATCTGACATTGGAAATCACAAAGAAGGAGGGATTAAGGAAATAAACAACCTACACAGAAGCTTTACTGCTCCCCAGAGAATGCAGCATTTTCATTCATGCGTGACATGCGACAACAGCAAGGCAAAACAGCAACAGAACAGAATTTTCTTCAGAGGCTTCATTTCACACGAGGAGTTCTTTCAGTTTTGATAAACTTTACACATTGTTCATTCATTACTCCAACTCAGCATTTTCAGAGCTATTTTCCATTATTGCCTACAACAGAACATCTCATTTCCTAAAACCCCCTCCCTCCACCTTTTTGCTCTTTTTGCCCAAGAGTACTAAACATGATTTCATACTAAATATATTAGAAACTCTCACTCCTTTTTCTACTTTTTCAATATAATCTTTTTACTGACCATGACAGTGAATTTACTGCTGTACCACCTAAGGCAGAAATGGGATTTGTTATTAGTTACGAAACATTATTTGGCTATTGCAAAAAAAACCCCAATAAAAAATCCCAAGTACAGTCACGCTGAAAATACCCTGTGTACAGCGTTACTTAATGGGAGTAACACAATGCCACCAAGTTAACACACGCCCTCTCTTTGCACAATAGTAAGCAGTTTACACAGGAAAGTGAGATATATTAAAGAGATAACAATAAAAAAGACAACTTCCGTTAGTACTGGCCTTGCTGTTATGATAGAACTATATTGCTGAAAACTATTTCCATTTTTGCATGTATTTTAGTGCTGTTTGAGTCCCTGCATTTAGTAAACGGAGCTATAATCTACACTGGGGCTGATTTTAACAGGACTTGTTAAAATTCTGAGCCCTTTTATCACCAGCAATACAAAGTATTTGTTTACAAGTAAACAGAAACATACCCTCCAAACACAGAATCTATTAGCATCTGCATTCCTAGGAGTATTCGCTAGCCCCCTGTGTTGTAAGGATTTTATGATTAGAGTTAGGATGCAATAATTGCACATTCAATTTGCCATAACACACGTAAGGCACATTACATATTAAACATTTTTGTTGGTACCAAGATTCTACGATGACTTGATCAAATTATAGCTAAAATGGTACCAACATGGATATTGGGTTAAAATTAAATCATGTAGGCCAACAAACCTCACGCAGTTGCACTGAACAGCATTTAAAGCCACGTATTGCCAAAATTAGCTGACAAAGACTGTTTCAAAAGCCTCAACAACAGTATTATCTACAATATGCATTTTAACCTTTATATGGAGAAAAGGAGCACTGTAAACTAAATTTGCATTTCATTGCTGAAATCACCATTATCTCATAAAGAAATGATAAAACAGCAGGATAGCAATGATACCCTTGCACACTGAATGCATTTCCCATAATTACACAAGAAAGCAAATGCAGGGGACACTGAAGCTAATCCCTCCCCTGCCATCCTTTTTGATAGAGGAAACATCTTGCAGAATAACCTGATCTCACATACTATAGTAGTACCCTGTGCAGTTCTCTAACACTCTATTTTTCCTTGGGGGGTGGGAAACAGAAGAAAAACACCCTCAATAAAACAATGCCTGGATTTTATTCACTTTTTTAAATTGGGAGATTAGTGGTAGGTTTTGAGGGAGTTCTTACTGTAATAACTGCAAACTTCTTGATTTTCCCAAAATAATCCCCAAGCAAGTCCTATTCACATTTTCAGGAATATCATCCTCTTCCTCTGTGACTCAGTGGGTACAGCCCGACCCATGAATCAGCGTAATCTTAAAACAGCACACAAAAGTATGCCATGTATAACTGCAGAGAAAGATCCTTACAGAACAGTGCAGTGCAGAGTGCACATCGAAAAGAAAGGAATGAAAAAGCAAATTTGAGTGGACTTACTGAGAAACTGCAAATGACTATGAGGACCATCCACTTTGTGTCTGCATCTGATGGAAACATTTCTGCTGGTACCAACCACGTTTGATTATAACTTGAATAGTACTTCCACCACTATGCCTTACAAGCCATTTCAAACTGCTGACTCTAACTGCTAAATCTTCCAAAAATCAATCTTAAACATCTCCTTCCTTGCATACAGCTCAGAAGGATGAAGTGTTAGTTTTCATCCATTTATATTGTTTCATTGAACACATTAAAGGCTACGATTATCTCGCTCAGATAATTCCCTTTTTCTTCAGTATAATTATTTAGTACTATCCATCCCACTCATGAGTTCATCTCCAATCCCAGTATAACTTTGTGTTCTTTGTATCCTCTCTCGATTTTGTACAGATTGTCTTGTTTGCAGCAACAAAGCCAGTTTCACAAATCTCCTCTAACATTAAAAACCTGTTATCTAAACGAAATGGGTGGCAACAAAACAAATGAGCAAACAGGGATATTGGGAAGACTTTTATGCTAGCGATGCACACTGGCACCTACAACTTTATTCTACAAAAGACTGACTCAAATAATCAAAGTTGGTTTATATTGACAATCTTCTTTCTTAGAGACAGGTGCTGAAGATCTGTATTTGTGAAATAGACATTTTTATTCACGCTTCCTAAGGAACAGTTTACTTGTAAAAATTTCTAAACACAAACCCAACAACCAACCAACCAACCATTCATGTATTATTGGTCTCACTGCACTAGAGAGACATGAAATTCTTCTGTTTTATTACAATTATGAACACTTGCAGTTCATCTTTCCTTAGGTAGGTGTATTTGTCCTTCCTGTCTACCTGTACATTCTGTCATCTTTCCCTAGGTGGGTGTATTTGTCTTTCCTGTGTACCTGTACCTTCTGTCATCTTTCCCTGTCCCTAACAATGGGTTTTTTTATAAAATTCTGTGGTTTTAGAGCTATACCCTTAGTTTTATGTACTCCATAGGTACTGAGAACCTCTGATTTCAGCAGTATCTCTTGCACCCAGTAATTCTGAATATACGCCAATAAAAGACATCATTTGTTAAAAAAACCCTCCTTTTTTTGGTCAGGAGATAAGTCATGAAGAATGACTTGTCAAGATCACCATGTGCCCTGCTTTTGGTATTTCCTTCATAAACCACTCATCACAGTGCAGGAGCTAAGCCCATTTTTAAGGAGGGGGGATATTAAACTGTGCTATGTTTCCCACCCTTCCAGCTCCAGCCCAGTTTACACTAACTATGATGTTGGAAATGTGGCTTAAGGCAAATACAGGACAATAGATTTTCAATGCTGCCTTTGAATTATAAAAAAGATGTCATACACACATCTACTAACTTCATGACATTTTTATTGGTGGGGTGTTGTATCAAATCCAGGAATCAATGCATTCCACAAATGTGCAGTAATACAACCTGTCTTTATACTCCTCTTTCCTGTGTATGCTACACAGGCAAGCTAAGTTATACCTGATTTTATTGCCTGTTCCAATTTTAATTGAGAAAACAGATGCATATATACACATACACATATGTGTAACAGCAGATGCACAGTTCTTAAAAAGATGAATTAACAGCACGCAAGAACTATGATTACTTTCATGTTATGTAAATAGAGGTGGTGTCAAAGCTGTGGTAATGTTAATCATGACCTACCTAAGGAATCAGAGGTAGAAACTGCTGAAGACTATCTGATGATCAGTTGAAAATACGATTTCAACAAATGGCTGCTATTATTCTGTTATCTGAAATGAATGGATAGAAAGTCTACAGGACACAGTTCCAGCTGGATCACGAACCTTTAATGCCAACAGTACATTTATTATAGTTAGTGGTAAGATACATATGTTCTTCTTCAATTCAGTTTAAATAGTTACCAGCAGTTACTCAAAACACTGTAGATTGTCCTATCCAGCCTTTTATGTCATGGCAGTCTGATTTAGACAGGCATTACTTTAAGGTCAACTACTACCACATTTCCCTGTGTAAAAGCAATACAAGCTTATATGACCATATTAAAAAACAGCCATTTATAAAGTAATTCAGGGCTCAGGAGGCAAATGTGATTTTATCCTTTTTCTTTTTCCTTTTCTTCCCTGCAAAGTCAGTTGCTTTAATATGGGTTATACGACAGTTTGAAAAACATAAGTCAAAAGAACCACCCAACACATTTACTAAACCAAATGTCTATCTGGTGAAATTCTGCTACAGCAGACTTGGGGACGTGTTACATGGGTGTAATGCTTCAGTATTATTTTTGTTTGACAGGTACAGAAGGCTAATCCTTGATTTGGTCAGTAGAGTACATCAGTTCACGTTTCAGAGAAGATCAATAAAAGTGGTCACAGAATAGATAGCCCCTGCACACAGCCTGAGGATCAACACTGAGAACCAGCAGTATCTGAGCAAGTACCTACCCCTTGCTGGTTGTAACTGAAGAAAGCACAGCTGGCATCACATGGATGGACATAAAGGAAACCTGAAGTGTTTTTTTTACCCTCTTTATTTTCCCATGAGCTGTGCCAGACCCCCAAATTGCTTTTTTTCATAAAGGATAGCAAGAGATCATATCCTAAAATACTATTACAGCTTGCTCTGGTAGTGCTAAAGATATTGGTAAATATATCTACACTGACTTGATCCAGTAGGGGAAACTATAAAATAATAATAGTCAGTTCAAGTGAATAATCAGAACAAGCACAAATACCATATAGGGTTAAAGTTGTAATGTTCAGAGGGGGTTCTGGCAGAGTACTGGAGGGTTTTGTCTGAAAAAGCCTAGTGTGAAAAGAAATGAGAAGGAAACATATTTCCTGTCCTGCTTGGGTTCACCCTGAGGCATCTGTATCATGTACAATTCATTAATATTCAAGTTATTTATTCTCCTATTCAGGTTATTACCAGAACTATAGTTCCTGCTAGAATCTTCCATGAAAAAAATCACCCGGAGTCAGAGCTTAATGCCATTACAGGGTCTGCAACAGCTGCAGCAGTGAAATGCCTCTGAGCCATTTTGAAATTTTATGATGGATAAAGTGCTATTACTTATATCTCTACCTTACATTCCTACCTAAAGGACTGAACTACCTATGACTCTGTATGTGTGTCTCCTCATACATTATAAGCATCAAATTAGTGAATGATACTCTCTTACACAGCCTCTCTATTCAAATGCATCTCCATCTATTTTAAAAATAGATGCATCATGATCAAAAGAGAGGGAGGAAAAAAGAGACCCCTTGGTTAATAATCACAGAATCAGGATAACATAAGAAAAATGAAAACAAGTATCTTAAAATTAATTTAATAGCTAGAAGATTTTTATATGCATACAAAAATATAAAAGATGTGTGGGGTCTTTTGAAGTCTTTAATACTGCTCATTGAATTCTCTTAGTGCTAACTTTCTGGCTGAAGGATGACAAACAGAAATAAAAGATTACATCATTTTCAACAAGGACTTCTATGATTGCAACCACTCAGACCAGCCTGAAATCACTGACAAGATATTCTCCATCTAGCAATTTCAGATGAAAAGAATAATCAGATACTGTGCTAAAAGTGCTGAGATCCAGAAAAACTTGTCTCTAGTCCAGATGAAAGGTTAACACATTTTTAGCACTGAAATTGAGTTGGTTTATATACTTTATTTGGTATGATGTCATGCACAGCCATTTAGAATTACAACTAAGGCTATAGTATTGGGAACCCCGTAAAGAGCAATCATTGCATAACACATTTCATGTGCTAGGCTTGCACTGCTTGTTAACTCCAGCAAGAAAATAAAATTGCTCACTGCAACCTCCAGTAATAACAAACTTTTAAACTGATCTTAATATTGCACATTTTACCCTTGCAGTGAAGTTTGAACCCGGTTGATTTAAAGATTCTTATTGGAGTTTGTTGTGCTATTTAATACTAATTTGATGATGCATTTATCTGTGCTCAAGATATGAAAATTCAAGATAGAATTTTTTTCTGGTATGTTCAGTTTTAGCTACTGCAGCTACTCCGTGGAAGGAAAAACGTAGCTCTGAGCCTGGATTTGTGACTCGCACAATATGTCATGGCACGGAAAACCAAAATTTCAACTTGACCACAGTTAGGTCACTGTGGTCCTGACTGAAGAACATGAGCTTATCTAATTCCAGACATGACTAAGGCACCAATCATCATCTTGGAGAAGCTGCTAATTTCTTGCACAATTTTTGAAGAAAATCTATAAAAAGTACAATTTACTAGCTTCTGACCATTGAGTGTTTGAAGATGAGTGTTTTTTTGTTTCTTGCCTAAGAGAAGCCAACCTGAACCTGAGATGGGTTAAGACAGAGCAGAGACTGAAAGAAAAATCCAGTAATGAAATTAGAGGGATCACAAACTCCAATATATTTTAAAGAGCTATGAAAAAAAATCACAGAGTGAGTGAAGGTGGAAGGGTCTCCTGAATATCATAGAATTACCTAGTCCAACTCCACTCCTCAAGCAGCATCAGCTGGAACAGGTTCCCCAGGACCACTGAATTTTGAGTATCTCCAAGGATGGAGATTCTACAGCCTCTTTGGAAGATCTGTTCCAGCATTTGACCCCCCTCACAGTAAATGTTTTTTCTTATGCTTAAGTGGAACTTCACCTAATTGAATTTGTGCGTGTTGCCTCTTCCCAAGTCATCTACTTGGAATTGTGCAAAGCTTTTGACACTGTACTGCATGACATCCTTTTCTCTAAACTGGAGAAACATTAATTTGATGGATGGACCACTCAATGAATAAAGAACTGTCTGGATGGCTGAAAGCAAAGTATTGTGGTCAATGGCTCATTATCCAGCTGGAGACCAGTAACGAGTGGTGTCCCTCAGGGATCGGTGTTGTTCAGTGTCCTGGGCTCGGCAGTAGCAGTTGGCTACCAAGAAGGAGAAAAACGACTGCTACTGCTGAACCCAGGACATTCAGCATCTTTGTTGGTGACATGGCCAGTGGGATTGAATGCGCCCTCAGCAAGTTTGCTGATGACACCAAGCTGGGTGGTTCGGCCGATACGCTGCAGGGAAGGAATGCCATCCAGAGGGACCTTGACATGCTTGTGAGGTGGGCTGATGCCAACCTGATGA